>OX463859.1:933142-1196767 GCA_949825065.1 Odontocerum albicorne
TCCTACTTTTACACTCAACTTATGTATATTATTTTTCTTCGGTTTACTTACCAAATATGTTTATCTAAAGCACGTGCGAAGAAGTGCCTTATATTATAATACCTTTTTATTCTTATACTCACCTAATATATATATATATGCATCCTACTTTTACACTCAACTTATGTATATTATTTTTCTTCGGTTTACTTACCAAATATGTTTATCTAAAGCACGTGCGAAGAAGTGCCTTATATTATAATACCTTTTTATTCTTAAACTCAACTAATATTTATATATGCATCCTACTTTTACACTCAACTTCTGTATATTATTTTTCTTCGGTTTACTTAGCAAATATGTTTATCTAAAGCACGTGCGAAGAAGTGCCTTATATTATAATACCTTTTTATTCTTATACTCAACTAATATTTATATATGCATCCTATTTTTACACTCAACTTATGTATATTATTTTTCTTCGGTTTACTTACCAAATATGTTTATCTAAAGCACGTGCGAAGAAGTGCCTTATATTATAATACCTTTTTATTCTTATACTCAACTAATATTTATATATGCATCCTACTTTTACACTCAACTTATGTATATTATTTTTCTTCGGTTTACTTACCAAATATGTTTATCTAAAGCACGTGCGAAGAAGTGCCTTATATTATAATACCTTTTTATTCTTATACTCAACTAATATTTCTATATGCATCCTACTTTTACACTCAACTTATGTATATTATTTTTCTTCGGTTTACTTACCAAATATGTTTATCTTAAGCACGTGCGAAGAAGTGCCTTATATTATAATACCTTTTTATTCTTATACTCGACTTATATCTATATATGCATCTAACTTTTACACTTAACTTATGTATATTATTTTTCTTCGGTTTACTTACCAAATATGTTTATCTAAAGCACGTGCGAAGAAGTGCCTTATATTTTAATATCTTTTTATTCTTATACTCAACTAATATTTATATATGCATCCTACTTTTACACTCAACTTATGTATATTATTTTTCTTCGGTTCACTTACCAAATATGTTTATCTAAAGCACGTGCGAAGAAGTGCCTTATATTATAATATCTTTTTATTCTTATACTCAACTAATATTTATATATGCATCCTACTTTTTCACTCAACTTATGTATATTATTTTTCTTCGGTTTACTTAACAAACATGTTCATCTAAAGCACGTGCGAAGAAGTGCCTTATATTATAATACCTTTTTATTCTTATACTCAACTAATATTTATATATGCATCCTACTTTTACACTCAACTTATGTATATTATTTTTCTTCGGTTTACTTACCAAATATGTTTATCTAAAGCACGTGCGAAGAAGTGCCTTATATTATAATACCTTTTTATTCTTATACTCGACTAATATTTATATATGCATCCTACTTTTACACTCAACTTATGTATATTATTTTTATTTTGTCAATAAAAGTAATGTTGAATTCCGAGTTACATCGCTCTTGAGTGAGTTTGCTCTCTCAATGTTAAATTCCGAGTTACAGCGCTCTTGAGTGAGTTCGCTCCTTCAATATTAAATTCCGAGTAATAGCGCTCTTGAGGTGAGTTCGCTCCTTCAATATTAAATTCCGAGTTACAGCGCTCTTGAGTTGAGTTCGCTCCTTCAATATTAAATTCCGAGTTACAGCGCTCTTGAGTTGAGTTCGCTCCTTCAATATTAAATTCCGAGTTACAGCGCTCTTGAGTTGAGTTTGCTCTCTAAATGTTGAATTCCGAGTTACAGCGCACTTGAGGTGAGTTTGCTCTCTAAATGTTGAATTCCGAGTTACAGCGCTCTTGAGTTGAGTTTGCTCTCTGAATGTTGAATTCCGAGTTACAGCGCTCTTGAGTTGAGTTCGCTCCTTCAATATTAAATTCCGAGTTACAGCGCTCTTGAGTTGAGTTCGCTCCTTCAATATTAAATTCCGAGTTACAGCGCTCTTGTGTTGAGTTTGCTCTCTAAATGTTGAATTCCGAGTTACAGCGCACTTGAGGTGAGTTTGCTCTCTAAATGTTGAATTCCGAGTTACAGCGCTCTTGAGTTGAGTTTGCTCTCTGAATGTTGAATTCCGAGTTACAGCGCTCTTGAGTTGAGTTCGCTCCTTCAATATTAAATTCCGAGTTACAGCGCTCTTGAGTTGAGTTCGCTCCTTCAATATTAAATTCCGAGTTACAGCGCTCTTGAGTTGAGTTTGCTCTCTAAATGTTGAATTCCGAGTTACAGCGCACTTGAGGTGAGTTTGCTCTCTAAATGTTGAATTCCGAGTTACAGCGCTCTTGAGTTGAGTTTGCTCTCTGAATGTTGAATTCCGAGTTACAGCGCTCTTGAGTTGAGTTCGCTCCTTCAATATTAAATTCCGAGTAATAGCGCTCTTGAGGTGAGTTCGCTCCTTCAATATTTAATTCCGAGTTACAGCGCTCTTGAGTTGAGTTCGCTCCTTCAATATTAAATTCCGAGTTACAGCGCTCTTGAGTTGAGTTTGCTCTCTAAGTGTTGAATTCCGAGTTACAGCGCTCTTGAGGTGAGTTTGCTCTCTCAATGTTAAATTCCGAGTTACAGCGCTCTTGAGATGAGTTTGCTCTCTCAAAGACAATTTTAAATTATCCTTTCATAACTATCATTCGTGGTTCACATCGAGTCTAAGGGCGCTCATGGGTTGACCGATGTTACGAAATAACATTATTTTACATACCAAGGTGGTGGAATGGGTGTCAGAGTGTATCGAATTGAAGACTGGATTCCAGGAAGGGATGAATATCGTGGTTATTTGAATTTCTTGGTTGTTGTAAGTTTACTCGACGATTCGTCTATATAATAAAATGATGTAAGTGTTGTATTGAATATACAATAAAAATGGATATACCATACAATATAGTTGAATGGTATAAACTGCATTGGGTTTTTTTTATCTTAAGTTGCGTCTTGAGTTTTTTTTTATAATATGTTTTAGCACTATCGAAATTCAATAAACTTAAAAAAAGAGCATTCCTTTTTCTCAACCTGCATATAGAAATATTTCTAAAATTTATAGAGAAACAAAACAATTTGTTTTTAATAGAAACCAGGTCGCAAACTTAGAATATGTAAACGAAACTTAGACGTCGTAGAAAAGTGATAAGAGAAAGTCAAAAGATGTACAACAACGAGAGTTGTGTAGAATGCAGGGATAAACAATTCATACATATACATACTTACAATCGCGCCATTTCCCTGTCGAGGTAGGTAGAGAGGATATACCTTCAGACTTAACTGTCTCGAGACGCATCCTCAGCCTCCTACAAATTGATACACCTTCTCAGACAACTCGTACGATTTGTTTAATTTTCGAGTGCTCTTCATCTTATACAACACGTTAGCATAACTTATGTTTACATTTGTTCCTTTATCACTTCTATCTATATTTTATCGTACATCATCACCCTATGTATTTATCTAAGTGCACCCACTCTACAACATTTATTCGGCATGTTCATGTTTCACACTCAAACATCCAAGCTGGTCCTAGAATTATTAATGATAACTTATTGTATAAAACCCACATTTTGATAAAAGAGACATACGATGTATTCATAGCTGTTATCTAAATGAGAAATTATATTATAATTTACTGTTTCTTTTAAAAATCACTCTTGTTCGATCACTCCATTACTGAATACAACACAATTCGTTCGATCACTCAATTACTGAATACAATACAATTCGTTCGATCATTCAATTACTGAATACAACACAATTCATTCGATCACTTAATTACTGAATACAACACAATTCGTTCGATCCTCAATTACTTAAAACAACACAATTCACTGAATTCGCTTTAAAGGAAACCGCGTAAATGAAAAGATTACTGCAGTTACCATTAAAAAAATTCCAATAATTTTCAAGTCATATACAACGAGTTCCTAAACGACACCTTAAATCCGTTTAGTTATTATTAATGTACGTGCCTTAGAATAATGTTCTTCAAATCCTTGAGTTAACGCGGTCAATTTTATGTCTCTAGTCAAATCTATAACGGATACATTAATGCGCCAATTCTCATAGCTAAGCTATTATTATTTTCTTTTAATCAATGTTAGAGGTATGTTTGTTTGTGCTTATTTAAAAAAAAACAGATGCGTGAGACTCTCGCGCGGTAGAAGTGAAACTTCTTAGCTCCTAGGAAAAGTTGATTTTATGCATTGCTTTTTTTTCCATTTGTTAACGATTTTTTTTTTTTTGATTAAGAAAGGGTTATGTGGAATTTAATTAAAGAAAGTCTCTCTTAATTAAATAAAAAAATATTATATTTTTTATATTTAATAATAATTTGAATAATAAATAATAATTTTAATAATAATATAATACACTTAATAATATTTAATTTATATTTTTTAATATTAAATATATTAATATTTTTATGTTATTATTAAATATTGGATTAATTATTTTTAAATAATTATTTCATAATTTATATATTATTTTTCTTAATATGTGTATAATATATTATTAATAATATTATTATATTCTATTATTAATTAATTATATTATAATTAATTATAATATAATAATAAAATAATTATTAATATATATTTAATATAAATTATTTATTTAATAAATATTAAAATATATATTATATTATATAACATAATTTAATAAAAAATAAAAAATTATTAATATTAAATATGTTATTATAAAAATTATATATGACAAAAAAATATTATTTTTTTATTATTTTTTATAAATAATTATTATTTTAATAATAAATAATAATTTTAATAAAAATATAATACACTCAATATTATTAAAATAATATGAATTATTATTAATAATAAATAATTATTAATATTAATTTGATTAATAATAATTTATTTGTAAATAAAATATTTAATAATATTTTAATAATGAATTAATAATAATAAAATAATAATATAACACACCGTTTCACTTTTCGTGACGTTCAGGCCAATTTGCCCTACCGCGCCAATAGAAGTTGCACTTAAAAAACAGGAGTTTTGTTGTCACCTGTCGTCTGTAGGTAACATAGCGTAACATCGGTATAGTAACATACGAGTGTATGCATACCAAAACCTCCATTCCTCTGTTGACCTATGTAACATATAGAGGATACTAAACCAAACTTTCCTATTATTGTATAATTCCTTCGCCTCTTTCATATCCATACATCTCTCATAACACTCCCTCATGTTAATCTTAATCCTTACATTTTCTTTCACAATTTCATTCGCTTGGTGCAGACATGCTTTTCACGATCATTCCTTACCACGAACCACAATTTTGCTTCAATTATACATTTATATCGCCCCTATTTCATCTTTTATCTGTTCAACATGTCCAAACCATGTTCACGCACTTTATCTTATCTTATTTAACACATCTGTTTTTAGGTCATATTCAACTTTGATCATAACATTTCTTATTGAAGTGAAACTTCTATAGGCGCGGTAGGGAAATGTTGCCTGAATGTCACGAAAAGGGAAACGGTGTACATATTATATTATAATTTTATTATTATTAAATTATTAATTATTATTATTAAATATTTTATGTATTAATAAATTATTATTAATTTTCAATCTCTATATTAATATATAATACATAAAATAAACGGAAACATATTATATTTAATGTGATGTAAAAATTTCCTTTGGTAAAAATGTAGGATCTTACAAATGCAACGGAATAAAATAATCTACAATAAAACTGTACTGTAGAAACGCTTTCAAAACTAAAACTAACTACGGCAGCCGCAGCAGGTTATAACGGAGTGCAGATGGAAGGGTGCTGAGTGCAGAGCCTCGCTTTCTCCGAAGCAAAGTATATTTTCCACTCGACTTGGCCACCTTCGAGAGCCATCCCACTCTTCAGTCTAGTCTCCACTCTTCAATGCACTCTGCACGACTCATGTACGTATGGAGAGAGCATAGATTAATTCAGGACCGGAAAATCTTATTTTTTTTCAAGTCTTATCAACTTTGACGACGCACATATAAAGGTAACTTTGCCAAAGTTTTTAAATTGACAAAACTGCGCAGCCTTGTTATACTGAACCCGCAAATATGCTGATTCTTTAATCATAGTTATTTCAACTCGTTATGCTCTTTTTCAAGATAATTGGATTTGATCTTGCAAAGACTTGACTCAATAATATTGTAGGAACATTGATCCATTTTTTCCGATCGGTAGCATTTCTACTACTCATAGTGTGAACTTTTGTTTGCATTTATTATCAGGTCTGTCCATCGTGTTGGTGATCTGCTATGCGGTCGGGACCCTTTCATTTTCCCTTTAACTACCACGACTATTGAATCTTCCAGTCTGATAATATTACCGAAATATCTGATAATTCACAGATATATGATTAAGGTCAAATGCTGTTTTATTTGTAGGTCTTCCTGAATTTATGTATTTGTTATTTGTGCTGTCCAGTGTACACGAAAAATACATCGCTTTGGCGACTTAATGTAGTTGACAACAAACTAAAAACTTAGGCAACTTACTTTAAGTAGACTTTCATAATAGTCTGATGTGAGTCAAGTAAGGTTCTTTGACAACCAACTAGACGCAAAATCACACATCAGTCTAATGTGGCTTGTTTAAGGAATATTGGTAACTAACTATAGACAGTGTATCATATAAGTGTTATGAAAATTTTTAAGAGATTTTTAGTTTCAATAAACAGAATTTCACATTAGTCCAATGTGAGCCGTTTTAGAGAATTTATCCACTTACTATCGGCAGATTATCGCATTTTTTAAGTGCGTGTTGTTTAGGAAACGTTTTGCTCTTCTATTTCTATGTCAGTTTTGATGTATTCATTTCCCCTCATCCGAGCAACCCTTATTTTTAGTAATACTGGGGTTCTACATTAACTATCAAAGTTTACCATACATCATTACATTAAAAAATAAATTACTTCTTTATTCCACTTATGAATGGAAGAATATATTAAGATGTTATTTTCTTTTAAATCCTATCCTGTTCTGCACCTTTAATGTGTTTGCATATCTAAAATGGGAGAACCGACTCTCGGTACCGTTGACCAAGAGGAAGTGACACTTAAGTAAGATCTGTGAGACGGGAATAGAAGGGAAGAGCCAGTATAAATACTCGATAGGTTTTACTTCCACCCGATGGGATTGGGGCCTTAGAAAATAATATTCGTATCTAGTTTTTTGTAACATTAAGACCATGGAGCTGTAATAACCTCTTACTGGGCAATACTATGCGATAGGCTGTCATTGGTGATCAAATATGGTTATCAGTTATCTGTTCGGTGAAATATGTTTTAAAGTAAGCAAGCTCGCACTCTACACTAATCAAACCAAATGTTCCGACGACAAAAAAAATATGTTCCAAGATGATCAACAGGTTAAACATGCGGCATTATGCAATGGTTTTTCTGCGAAGCGATATAGAAATAATGGGGTGTGGCATATTAGCGATAAAAAAGATAAATTTAGATGTAAAACGGTATAAGTGTTAAACCAGTTCGGAATTGAATCCGCTAGGAATGGAACCATTAGACTACGACTACCGACTTCTAGTGCAATATCAGTTCTCTCTGACGTTGGCGAGCACAAGCGATGTTTTGTTAATTTTTCTTTATTTATTCGTTCAACATACCCAAACTATTTTAAAGTATTTTTCTTTATCTCCATTGGTGTGTCACCAATGGAGAAGTCTCTTCGAGCAGTTCTTTCTGTGCAGCGCTCATAAAAAAAGAAGATTTTGATCTCTTTATAGTCGATCGCGCTGTGTGGGAACTTATTTGGTTCTCCATAATAGCGGGGGTGGTGGTTTGTTCCCCATAACTGAAATGATCTATGTTTATATTCGTCCCTAATCAGGCAATTTCGTATTGTGCCATAAATTGGCGAAATGATTGATTCTAATTTTTATCTATTTCTATTCAAGTCTCCTAATTAAAAAGCTTTTGCCGTTGTTGGCCCTGCAGCGTGAAATTATATACTTGTTAGATATATGAGTGACCTGTGCAGCTTAATAAATCACGTGAATGCAACCCTTGTTGAGAGGAAGGTATGTGAATACTACACACATGCACCTCACTTAAATTCAACTGTCATACCATCACAAACCTGAAGGTCTACAAAATATTCTTTATTGTTCGTCATTCCGCTGTAAGTTTTCTATCATTTTCTTTCCAAATACGCCATTCTGATTAATGAAAGATTTTCGATTTTGCAGATACAGAAAAGTACACAATTTAATGGCCGCAGCTACTACGTTCCTATTCTTACACACAACATACCTAAGTTTATTTTTCAATATTTTTAACCGGTCAATAATAGGTGATTCAAACCCCAAGTTAGAGCGCCCTTAATTAGAGATTACTCTGGAAATGGCTCTTAATATTTTTTATCTGTATTATGGTCATCCCCCCGTTTTCTTCACATTATGTGCATTTATTAAGGATTTTATAACTTTGTCAAGTCTAAAATGAGCAATTTAAGGAATGTTACATTTTTTTATCCATGAAATAAATACAGTTGTGAATTTTTCTTCGAAATTTTAAACGTATTTAAGACAAAACCTGGAAGCATATCTTATAGAATAAATTTAATAATACGTTTCAGTAAAATAAGGAAAACTATTTAAGGAAATCGTCTCAGTAAAATAAAGATAAGTCAACTTGCCGAGTCAGCGGCGACAGCTCAAGGAAGCAATTGTAGAGAAGTTTTAATTTGTAATTAATCCGAGGAGAAGAGGCTGCAAGAAGCAGGATGCGGATTGCAAGTAGCGATATGCATACTGCAAGAAGCGGGATGTAGCTGCAACTTACAAGTTTCGAGAGAAGAGCCACTATTAATTAGCGCTGGAGAGATGCCGCACGATTAAGCCCTCACAAGGAGGGCAGCTTCACCTGCTAAGTCCTCTCAAATTTTCATGAAATTTCGGTGAAGTTTGAATTCATTTGGGATTTTAGTAAAGGTTGAACATGAATTTAATTTATTATTTTAATTTTATTTTTACAGTAAAATACATTTTTTGATACGAAGGTTAAAACAATAACAAATAAAAATTAACATTGGCACGCAACAGTGTAACCATAACAATACAAGTATAATATATAAACACAAGATTCGTTACAAATCAATCTAATACTATATGTCCTCAGTAACATAAGATACAGGTAAAAACCTAGTTTTCTGAGGACACGACAAACGTAAGGCATCAAACCTTGATCCATTTAAATTATGTATCCACATTAAATTACCTGTTGTTTCACAAATTACCTGTTGTTTCACAAATGATGTATTCATAAAATATCTTGTTATGTAAAAATAAATAAATCTATCTCTACAACTTCTTAACTTTACAACTGTAAATAGTAAACGTCATATGAAAATCCATACAATGGTCATATTTATTGCACAGGATGGGACGGCTGGTTTTTGATGCGACAAATAAAATAAGTAGGAAGAAGAGATGGAAAAGGCGAACAATTCTTATATTAAATATTTATTGGTACTAATATATCTTCTTCTCCCTGGCTCTATCCCAACTCATTGTCTGCGAAGACTGTTGGGGTCAGCTCTCCTCGTCCTCAGGTTGTATGCTCTTCTGTCCCGGACTACGTCCCTCAGGCTGTGCCTCTGCATCAGGTTATCTTTTTGCACCACCCATGAGTTCTTTGGTCTTCCTCTGGTTTTTATTCGAGGAAGATCCATGGAGATTGCCTGGTTCACAATGTGATCGGGTGCTCTGCGTCCAACGTGCCCATACCATCTCAATCGCCTCTCCTCCATCTTAATGTACTTAAAGGAGTCACAATTTGGTAATGTTTCTCCATCCATTTGCATTACGGGAGTTACAGCATTTGTGTTCTCGAATGGTAGGTACATATACTCTGTTTTCTTTCTGCTCAGTCTCAATCCATTGCCCTCCAAGATTCTTCTCCACCTTTCCAAACTATTTTGCAGGTCTTCATGTTTTTCACTTATTAATACGATATCGTCTGCAAATAGTAGGATCAGGAGACTGTTCATTTCCTGGTTAGTTAAATAGTCCATGACTAAGATGAACAGTAGCGGACTGAGTACCGATCCTTGATGTACCCCCACATTTACAGGAAATTCTGGTGAAGTTCCTGTAAAGGTGGGGGTATTATTGGTACTAATATATATTTAATATAAGAATTTTTCGCTATATTTCGTTTATGAAAACCGTTCCTCCATTGCACGGCTTTATATTATATATTATTTGTTTATTCATTTTCTCAAAACAGACTTAGCTCAATTCCATTGAAAAATACGAGAAATGCTAACTTAAAAAATAAAATAAAAAAATAAATTAAATAAAAAAATTATATAATCTTTTTTTTTAATAATGTATATGCATACATGTTATATACACACAAACATATGGCACACACACACACACACATATATATATATATATATATATATATATATATATATATATATATATATATATATATATATATATATATATATATATATATATATATATATATATATATATATATATATATATATATATATATATATATATATATATATATTCACTTAAATACGTTTATGAGTGTTTTCTAACGCGCTCAATCTTAGAAGAAAATTTAATTTTGCTTTTGGTAATGTGATATGAAATATGTCAATATCCGAAGCAGTCCCGTTCAAAAGAGTTAAGGCCCTTCCAACAGGCATAGTGGCTGGAAGTCCCGTTCTTGCGTATGTTATTGAGAACAGTTCTTGCAGGCGCAGTCTAGTGTAATTGTTAGGAACATTTAACGCTATTCTTTGTAGTAATGCTGGACAGCTCACAGCTCCTCGAACGAGTCTGACAACGTATACCAGGATCTCTTCTTATACTCGAGGAGTTATACTCGAGCACGCCCAGCAGAAACTGAGTAGGAGAAAGCCATGGATGGAAACCAAACTTATAGATATTTTTTTTGTAAATTCTCCACTATGAGTGAGTTCTGCGCCACCTCCAAATGCAAGTATTGCTATCTAGTTTACTACGGATCCAATGAATCAAACAACGTTTTGAGCACCATTTGGTTTTCAAATGACTTAGAGCTTCTCATTATGACAAGTTTGACTAATACTAGACACTAAATTATATTTAGTGTCTCGTATTAGTTCATATTTAGTCTTTTGTGTTATTTGAATTGTTTTTTTTTTTTGTGTTTTTGTTTGATGTGTCTTTTATTTATGTTGATGTGTCCTTTCTATGGTTTTACTGTATTTGTTGTACATTTTGTGTTGATGTGTCTTTTATTTGGTTTTACTGTATTTGTTGTACATTTTTTGAAGTGAAACTTCTATAGGCGCAGTAGGCCAAATGGCCTGAACGTCACGAAAAGTGAAAACGTGTATTATATTATAATTAAAACTATTATTTATTATTAAAAATATTTTATTTGTTATATATTATTTTTATATTAATAAATATATATAATAATTATTAATTTTATTTATATTAAATTATTTTAATATTTATTTAATATATGATTATAATTATGTATGGTTTATATGTTATTATAATATCAATAATTAAAATATTATTATATTATAATTAAATCATAATATAATATAATGATATTATTAATAACATAATAAAAATAATATAGTAATAAATAAATAATTAATTAAATAATTAATAATAACATAAAAGTATTAATATATCTTATATTAAAAAAATATGTATTAATATTATTATTAAAAATGTAAAAAAATATTTTTTTATTAAATTAAGGGAGATTTTCTTGAATTAAATTCCACATAACCATTTCCTAATTTAACAAATGGAAAAAAAGCAATGCATAAAATCAACTTTTCCTAGAAGCTTAGAAGTTTCACGCATCTGTTTTTTATTTATTTTACGATCGTTTTTCTTTGTCATGAATGAAACACTCAATTCGAGTATTTTTTAAACTCTGTTGGTAAGTACGTTGCACCGTCGATGAAAATAAATTAATGTTATGAAAAAGGTTGTCCTTCATTAAATGCGTCTCCTCATGAAAAACTACTAAGTTTATTGATTGAGTTTTATCAAGACATCAAGTTGCGCTGAACTATAATTGATTAAATACCTCATTAAAGCACTTTTATACATACACGTGATATGAAATGCTGAACTTCCCTGCGGTGTGATGATGAATGCTCCCATATTCCAGGGTATCGGGAGCGGCGCTCTAATTAATGTTCCAGGATCCAGAACAGCTCCTTCATCAGCCTCGACTCCCTTCCCTTCCTCTCGTATACTTCCACTGCTTTCTGCCCACCGTACTTCCTCCACTGCCCCCCGTCTTCAACTTGGGAAATTTGTCAGGAAGCCGCACCTAGTTCCGCCAGCGCCAATCTGGTTGTTCAACAGACAGCTCTAATTATCTGTATGTTACTCAGTATGTCTTTGTAACGAGCTTTCGACTATTTTGATACACATCTTGGCGCTGACTTATGACGTAAGATAAATTAACATAACTTTCTTAATTTGTTGCTATCGTATTTTTGTGTGCTGTTGTGATATATCTGAGCATATTTTTCAGACGAATTAAAAAAAATGCAATTTTTCTAAAGAGAGAAATGTACCCGTTGAATTCAATCCATGTGTATATCATGTACACGTATATATTGAAGTACGATCCTCGCGCATTATATATTGAAGTACAATAAACGTGGATTTTATATTTAAGTGCAATCCACGGGGATTTTATATTTAAGTACAATCCACGTGCATTATATATTGAAGTACAATCCACGGGGATTTTATATTTAAGTACAATCCACGTGCATTATATATTGAAGTACAATCTACGAGCTTTATATATTGAAGATCAAATAATGTGCATTATATACTCGTATATTGAAGTACAGCCCACGTGCATTATATATTGCAGTACAGTTTACGTGCAATATACTCGTAAATTGAAGTACAATCCACGTGCATTTTATATTTAAGTACAATCCACGTGCATTATGTTTTCATATATTAGAGTACAACTCACATGCATTATTTAATGAAGTACAATCAACGTGCATTATATATTGAAGATAAATTAATGTGCATTATGCACTCGTATATTGAAGTACAGCCCACGTGCATTATATATTGCAGTCCAGTTTACGTGCAATATAAATTGAAGTACAATTCACGTGCATTATATGAACACGTATATATTCAAGTACTATCCTCACACATTATATATTGAAGCACAATAAACGTGCATTTTATATTTAAGTACAATCCACGTGAATTTTATATTTAAGTACAACCCACGTGCATTATATATTGAAGTACAATCCTCGAGCTTTATATATTGAAGATCAATTCATGTGCATTATATACTCGTATATTGAAGTACAACCCACGTGCATTATATATTGCAGTACAGTTTACGTGCAATATAAATTGAAGTTCCATCCACGTGCATTTTACATTTAAGTACAATCCACGTGCATTATGTATTCATATATTAGAGTACAACCCACATGCATTATATAATGAAGTACAATCCACGTGCATTATATATTGAAGATCAATTAATGTGCATTATATACTCGTATATTGAAGTACAGCCCACGTGCATTATATATTGCAGTACAGTTTACGTGCAATATCAATTGAAGTACCATCCACGTGCATTTTACATTTAAGTACAATCCACGTGCATTATGAATTCATATATTAGAGTACAACCCACATGCATTATATAATGAAGTACAATCCACGTGCATTATATATTGAAGATCAATTAATGTGCATTATATACTCGTATATTGAAGTACAGCCCACGTGCATTATATATTGCAGTACAGTTTACGTGCAATATCAATTGATGTACTATCCACGTGCATTTTACATTTAAGTACAATCCACGTGCATTATGAATTCATATATTAGAGTACAACCCACATGCATTATATAATGAAGCACAATCCACGTGCATTATATATTGAAGATCAATTAATGTGCATTATATACTCGTATATTGAAGTACAGCCCACGTGCATTATATATTGCAGTCCAGTTTACGTGCAATATGTATTGAAGTACAATTCACGTGCATTATATAATATGTACACCTATATATTCAAGTACTATCCTCACGCATTATATATTGAAGCACAAAAAACGTGCATTTTATATTTAAGTACAATCCACGTGCATTATGTATTCGTATATTAGAGTACAACTTACATGCATTATATAATGAAGTACAATCCACGTGCAGTATATATTAAAAATCATTATATACTGGTATATTAAAGTACAATCCACGGATATTATATATTACAGTACAGTTCACGTGCAATATGAATTGAGGAACAATCCACGTATTTTATATACTGAAGTACAGTTCACGTGCATTATAACACCGATGAAAATTATTTTATCTGACGATATATTACAATATATTAATTGAAAATAATTTATGGAAAATTTAAATTCATTCAATTTGTTATTTCATTCGATAGAAGGTTCAAACATTTAAACGGCACTTATTATAACTCACATTTAACTTTTTTTGAAGCCTCATACTGAGACTAGTGGTGCGAGGCCTTCAAGAAACTTCTTCTTCGTAGAAGTCATCGTCGGAAGTAATGAACGTGAAAGAGTTTATATTCCCAGTGATTCCAGCCTGTCATTAACAATGCGATGACGTTAGATCTCCACCATTTCGGCATTTGTTTTGACTATTCACAAATCACAAGGATTGTCATTTGACTAAGGAAGTATTCGTATTCCCGAGACAGCCTTTGAACGTGGTTAAATATTTATTACGCATTAACTTGAGGAAGAAGTCAGCAATCACTCAATGTTTTTATGAAGAACACATGTGAACATGGACAACATCTGTCAAAGGATAAACAACAAACTTACCCGAAAGAATATGTTATTAAATAATTATTATAGATAGAGGAAAAAACCAAGCTCATTTTGTATTATTCTACGTACTCCAAAAGTTTCCGGCCCAGATATATAAAAAAGGAGATGAAATTAAACATAAAAAATGTTTTTTCTGTACAGTTATCATGGAATTTGGTACATTTTTTTAAACAATAAGTTAATTGTTCAACACCATTAGGAAAATACAATTTTAGTCTCAAAATAGTAGGTGTAGCACCGCAAAGATTTGTACTATTTAATATTTGCTTTCATATTCTCAATAACTAAAACCATCACTCTTTACACCTATAAGGGTAGGCAAAGAAAAAAAGATCTCCACTTAAGTTTATCCTGGTCTTTCGCTTCACCCACGTACATACGCGACACCATACATACTCTCCTTTTATAAAGGCTTTTCACTCTTTCATCTTTCAGAACAAGGTAAACGGAGCCTTTAATTATATATGCAATAACCTCGCTATATCAACATTAACAAAAATGACAGAACATCATAGTGTGCTGGTGCTCACCTCGATAAATGGAAGTTAAAGTTGGAATTGGCAGAAAAATAAGAAGAGTAAGATGAATGATGTGGAGATGCGTGCACTAAGGAACATTTGTAGAGTGTCAATATATGAAAGAAGGTGGAATGAAGACATCAGAAATGTATGCATGAATCAAATGGGTGTTTTAAGTAAGATAATCAGCGGAGTTTTCTTTTTTTCTGATTGGATCACACCGCCATGTTTTTTTTTAAAGTAGATAAGACAGAAGTCATAAGTATCATCATACTCCCAAATTCTAGGCAGAAAATTGGCCTTGTCATTTGAGGGGTGTAGCTAAGCGCGGGATTCGAACCGGTAATCTTCCGCACGAAAGTCTAGTGCGTCAATGCGTAGCCATGCACCTCTCTACATTGGAGGCTATATATACGAATATCAAACAATAAATAATAAATGTTGTTATTCTTCTTATTCGTACGTTCATTCCCGCTATACGTGTTTATACCTCCTATCCCGAGGCTCTCTTCAGGCGAAATGATCCCGGTGTGTTATGAGAACAGTCGTATTAAAAGTGTGTTTTCGGAAAGATTTCAATTTTTCAAAAAATCATTAAAATATTTTTTTGGAATCCGACAGTATTAATGCAGAGGAAAAATAATTAAAAACTGTGAAACCTTTTGAATTAATTGTTAAATTGTCGATTTTTTTATGAATTTGTGTCCTACATATTAATATTGTAGAATTCTAAGAACTATTTGTAAAAATATATTTAAATTGCAATCACACAAAGTATAAAATACATTTCTAAGAAAATGTATTTTATAGATTGCGTGTCGATATGAGAGGGATACAAAAATTATTGATGTTTTCGTGATTATTTTTGATTTTACGCTTTACACCCCTTCAGATATTGAATAATATTTTTAAATATCCTTTTCCTCTGAATGCCTTTTAAAGTTCAGCTCCTGAAACTTCACCGAGAAGGACCTCCGGTGCTTTCGTTGCCGAAAAGAACGAAAAGTTTTGACGTTAATGTTTTTTGAATCTCTCGCGTGAAGGATTACTTTACAAACTTTGTTTTTCTATTGAAATATTTCGTTTCCTAAAAACTTGTGAACTTATGAAAATGTTTTTTTAAATAAAGGAGGAGATTAGGTCTGTGGATATTTGGTAAATATCGTTTTGATTCACATTTCTCAAATAAATTACGGAGTTTAGTTATTATGAGGGGTTATTAGTCAACATTCCTCGCTTAGTTGTTAAGAGACTTGACTAGCACTCGGAGGTTTCAGTTTAGATTCCAAATGGAACCCGAAAAAAAAAAGATCTATATATGGAAAAGTGTTCAACTTTTAACAATACTCACACGCAATACATTTGTGGGACTGTTGTTGTAACACAAGTCCATTATGTGTGAATAATGAGGTTGCTGCGAACATTTGTGTGTGTTGTTGTAACACAAGTCTATTGCGTGTGAATAATGAGGTTGCTGCGAACATTTGTGTGAGTGTTGTTATCACACAAGTCTATTGCGTGTGAATAATAAGGTTACTGCGAACATTTGTGTGAGTGTTGTTGTAACACAAGTCTATTGTGTGTGAATAATAAGGTTGCTGCGAACATTTGTGTGAGTGTTGTTATCACACAAGTCTATTGCGTGTGAATAATAAGGTTGCTGCGAACATTTGTGTGAGTGTTGTTGTAACACAAGTCTATTGCGTGTGAATAATGAGGTTGCTGCGAACATTTGTGTGAGTGTTGTTATCACACAAGTCTATTGCGTGTGAATAATAAGGTTACTGCGAACATTTGTGTGAGTGTTGTTGTAACACAAGTCTATTGTGTGTGAATAATAAGGTTGCTGCGAACATTTGTGTGAGTGTTGTTATCACACAAGTCTATTGCGTGTGAATAATAAGGTTGCTGCGAACATTTGTGTGAGTGTTGTTGTAACACAAGTCTATTGCGTGTGAATAATGAGGTTGCTGCGAACATTTGTGTGAGTGTTGTTATCACACAAGTCTATTGCGTGTGAATAATAAGGTTGCTGCGAACATTTGTGTGAGTGTTGTTGTAACACAAGTCTATTGTGTGTGAATAATAAGGTTGCTGCGAACATTTGTGTGAGTGTTGTTGTAACACAAGTCTATTGTGTGTGAATAATAAGGTTGCTGCGAACATTTGTGAGAGTGTTGTTGTAACACAAGTCTTTTGCGTGGGAATAATAAGGTTGCTGCGAACATTTGTGTGAGTGTTGTTGTAACACAAGTCTATTGCGTGTGAATAATAAGGTTGCTGCGAACATTTGTGTGGGTGTTGTTGTAACACAAGTCTATTGCGTGCGAATAATGAGGTTGCTGCGAATATTTGTGGGAGTGTTGTTGTCACATAAGTCTATTGCGTGTGAAAAAGGAGGTTGCTGCGAACATTTTGAGGGACAAACAAAACGGGAGACTTTTCTCGTTCATTCTCATCCTGTAAAATTTTAGCGGTGTAAATTAAGTCTTTCCGTCAGATAAAATAAGCCTTTTCGTGAACAATTGATTTCAAAGATTTTCTTCTTTTCCCTTTTGAATTACTGTTTTTAAAAGGGCATTTTTATAAAAAGAACATGATAGCTTTTGCTTGGAAGTGCATACAGTTTCCGAGAAAAGTTTGTCGTCGTTTTGAAGGGTTTGAGCACATTATCATGACCAGACGCTTATATACGACATGTTAAATAAATAAAGTGTTTTTTTTTTGGTTTACTTCCATGTGGAAATTTCATAGTATACGATACAATCTGGTGGGCTTATTTCCATGTGGAAATTTCATAGTATACGATACAATCTGGTGGGCTTACTTCCATGTGGAAATTTCTTCCATACAACCAGAAAAATGTTCAGCATGATTTAAGTGAAAACCATACTGGAATCCTTTTTAAAAAAATCTGAGGTCCAACGGGGAAAGAACCCACAACTCTCGGATTTGTGGGTTTACTTCCATGTGAAAGTAAGATACGATACAATCTGGTGGGCTTACTTCCATGTGGAAATTTCATAGTATACGATACAATCTGGTGGGCTTACTTCCATGTGGAAATTTCACAGTATACGATACAATCTGGTGGGATTACTTCCATGTGGAAATTTCATAGTATACGATACAATCTGGTGGGCTTACTTCCATGTGGAAATTTCACAGTATACGATACAATCTGGTGGGCTTACTTCCATGTGGAAATTTCATAATACGAGGCATATCCAGAAAGTAAGTGTACTGAATTTTTGTAGGTTACAATATTTTTTATTTAAACAAAAAAATTACGTGGTTACCGTAGTACATATGTAAGCTATTTTTCGACATAGTCGCCATTCCTCTCAATGCAGGTGGTCAAGTGGGGTATCAACTTTTTGATGCCTTCCTCGAAGTAGTTTCCCGCCAACCCCTCCGTCCACTTCTCCACCTCCTCCTTTACCTCCTCGTCGGTTGAAAACCTTTTTCCACCCATGTGCAGCTTCAGGGAGGTAAAGAGATAGTAATCTGAAGGTGCTAGGTCAGGGGAATGCGCGGGATGGTTCAGGACATCCCATTTAAACGAGGCGAGCAGTTCCTTCGTGGCGTTGGCAGTTTGTGGTCTGGCATTGTCGTGTGTGGTCTGGCATTGTCGTGCAGCAGGCAGACTCCCTTTGTCAGCATGCCACTCCTCTTGTTCTGAATCACCCTCTGCAATTTTTTTGGGGTCTCACAGTATCTTGCGGAGTTGATGGTCTCCCCTTGAGGCATATATTCAATTAAAATTATGCCTTGACAGACCCAAAACACGGATGCCATGATTTTCTTGGCTGAAATTGTGGTTTTGAACTTATTGGCGGAGGGTGAAGAGGTGTGACGTGACCGTTTTTAAACTCGCGATACCACTTGTGCACACTCGTACGATTCATAGCTTTATCACCATATGCAGTTTTCACCTCATTACAAACCTCAACCAGAGGGTTTCCTTTCCAAACGAGATAACGGATGACGCCGCGTATTTCGCACTTGGCGGGAGATTGGACTGACATTTTTCACGAAACGTGTTGTCGCGTCGACACTTCTCAACGTACTGACCTCGAACCGGTCTCGTTGCGGAGGGGAAGGGTCAAGCTACACGGAAGTGTAGCCAACATGCCGAAAATAAAATCCACCCGGTCGTGAGAGCCTCAGTACACTTACTTTCTGGATACGCATAGTATATGATACAATCTGGTGAGCTTACTTTGAGGAAATTTCACAGTATACGATACAATCTGGTGGGCTTACTTCCATGTGGAAATTTCATAATATACGATAAAATCTGGTGGGCTTACTTCCATGTGGAAATTTCCTAGTATACGATACAATTTGGTGTGCTTTCTTCCATGTGGAAATTTCATACTATACGATACAATCTTGTGGGTTTACTTCCGTGTGGTAATTTTACTGTATACGATACAATCTGGTGGATTAACTTCCGTGTGGAAATTTCTTCCATACAACCAGAAAAAGGTTCAGCATGATTTAAGTGAAAACCATACTAGAATCCTTTTTAAAAAAATCTGAGTTCCAAAGGGGAAAGAACCCACAGCTCTCGGATTTGGAGACAAGCATCTTACCAACTAAGCCACGGAGGTAGTTTAAAATAGACAACAGCTTAACACGTTAGAATAATAAAAATTAAAGGATAATTTATTTATATTGCGCCTTTTAGAGAAAAAATCTATTCCAGGGCACTTGATCTCGGAAACCAAACATACTTTTATTGACAAATTACAAATATTACAAGTTTAATGAATATCAACATTTGATTAGTTACTTCCCCGTATCTGTATATGTTCAGAACAACATATATGATAGGAAACTGCAGATAACTTACCAAGGGAAGACGAACTACCTTTACAAAGAAACCTTTGTAGATGTTCCAATATGTGATAGTAACACTCTCAACTTTAGGTGAAGTAAAGTGTATATGTGAAGTAGTTGTTCTTCTTCCTAATGTCATGACAGGTCCCCCCCAACTTTGAATATCACCTGAGAGTAAGCATCTTTGTCCCTGGCAGCCCGAAGAAGATCCCCAACGCTCCTTATACTAGTCCAATCACGTTTATTGCGGAGCCAGGAGATTTGCCTCCTACCAACACCTCTTCGACCCTCTATTTGGCCTTGGATGATCAGGTGCTGTAATTTGTACTTTGCTCCTCTAAGTACATGACCCAAATAGGACACCTTTCGGAATTTGATATAAGTCAGCAACTCTCTATCAACTTTGGCTCTTTGAAAAACCCTTGTGCTGCTGATCATATCCGTCCAGGGTATCTGTAGCATTCTCCTGTGCATCCACATTTCGAATGCTTCCAGTTGGTTCATCCTACCAACTTTGAGGGTCCATGATTCCACTCCATGCAATAACACTGACCAAACGTAGCATTTGACTAACCGTTGTGGAAGTTTGAAGTTTAGATTATCATCGCAGAATACGCTTCTCATTTTATTAAAAGCCGCACGAGACGATTCAATTCTGCAGTTGACTTCGGTTTCCGGGGCGAGTTTATTTATTAATTCACCATTCAATAAAGGCACCGCCTCACAAGTCACTTATTTCCAGTGCGGTCGCGAATGCGATCGGAGTCAAACAAACATACATATAACATATAAAATACAAGAACATTAGAATGACACGATACATATTTCCATAGATTTACATACAGAATTATGTTTATATTCTTATAACAAAATAGCATAAATTCGCATACAAGGAACATATACAAGAGTTCATACACAGTTTAAATTGACGAATATTAAAGTGAATTTCCCTCCAGATCTACACAGCATTGTCCATTTCATCATACCACATACACACACACAAGGGTGACGCTACACGTCCGATACAGTGTCCAAATTTTATATGTTGAAGAATTAAGTATAAGATTATTGGAAGACGTTGATGTACAAATTTTAATTAACTTGAGAGTAGATATCTTTGTCCCAAGCTGCCGGGGACAAAGATATCTACTCTCAGGTGATATTCAACGTTCGGGGGACCTGACATGACACTGAGAAGAAGAAAAAGAAGAATTAAGAAGCCCTAAGAAATCATAAAACCTATATATTTATCGAAAGCGAGTTAACTATAAAAAAAAACAAAAAAATTATTATTTCTTTTAGAAAATATACCAATAAAGCATCGCTATCAAAAAAATATCTTCGCGCTAAAGTCATACAGAAAAAAATCATGGCAGTGTCTCCCAAAGGAGGTATTGAGATGTCCCAGGCGAGTTGCCAGGGTAAAGGGAATACCAGCAGGTACTGTGTCCCATGTGCATATATTCGTTCCTCTCAACGCCTCTTCAGCTGTTCAGAACACCGTATGTACAATTTGTTTATATTCAGAATAAATAAGGATTTGTATGTGTTTATATAAAGTCAAAATCCAAATATGCTAAAATGATGGCTAACAATAGATTATAAGTGCCAATATTGATGTATGGGAGTGAAACATGGGCATAAAAAAGGAATTTAATCAACCTTATAAATTTGGTGACAATGTTTGCATTGAAAAAAATATTTGGTGTGTCAATATATGACATAATAAAATACTTAATTATGACTAATATGTTATACACATATGTGAGCCGTAAACTGATTGTTAACTAGGGTGAAAAAAAGGACGTTTAGGTAGTTTGAGGAAAATTAAGTTTGGCTAACCAAAAAAAATAATAATTCACGCACGAGTGAGAGTCGTGGTAAATGACAGCCGAAAAAAAGTATGAATGGACCAAGGAAATTTAATTATGAAAAAAAAAGAACATTGAGCAGTAAGAAAAAATTATGTAACTGTATAAGAAGATGTTAGAATGTAGAGGAAATAATTATACGTATAATCTACTGTCAAAAAAAGTTTAAACGTACTACTGCACACAACAGGCCAGGGTTCAGAACATGCAGTGCCGCATGTCGTGCGTAAAAAAATTATTTAATTTTGACATATCAATAAACACTTATATACATGTATCTCAAGATTGATAAAAGCTAGTCTATTTGATCATAATAATTTAAGGGTTGAATTGTTCGTCAAATATTAGTCTGATAGTAATAATAATAATAAAGAACAATTTATACAGCGCTCTTTAGAGAGATAACTCTCTTCACCGTCACTTTTACTCGGAACTCAAACCCATTATTATTGACATATTAAAAATAATTCTACGAAATATATATCAGTTGAGTGTAAAGATAAGAAAAGAGTGGCTGCGTCTATTAGACAAGGTATTGTTTCGCTTCTGCGTATGTTCAAAAAAACATATTTGTTAAGAAAACTGCAGAAAACTTACCAAGAGAAGATGAACATTAAAGAAACATTTGTAGATCTTATGATATGTGATAATAACACATTTGACTTTAGGTGTAGTGTAATGTATGTGTGTCGTGTTAATAAATCATGATACGAGTACATTTTGATAAGGTTTCTCTAAAATCGTTGCCTTCAAATGTTTCCTAAAGCCGCATACGCCACCCAAATCTTTAACTCTAAGAGATATAGCAAACGTTAATTTGAATCTCTTTTTCTATAATTCAATCGTAGTTCTATCATTAAAATTCAAAATTTTACATACGATGCTTTATTTTTATGATCATATTTTCGCTCGATCGATCCAGCTATATGTCTCTCTTACGCCTGATATTAAATCCACCTCCCTGCATACATCTATCGCATTCTAATTTTACATTTTCCACAAGTGTTTTTCACATCTCTGTATATCTTCATCTTTTTCTCTCATTCGAATTTCCAGTGTGTATGTCCTCTTTTCTCGTAAAGAAATAATAGCTTTTTGCTGGCCCAGAAAATCATACTCGGTTCGGTTTTTGATGTTTAAAGCGAGGGAAAATTTAGTACTTTCGGATCACATAATAAAATTACTTTTTTTTTTAAATGTGAAAACAATTTTAAATAATTTGATTCGACACTTCAACAAGACTTTGAACATTCCTCCAGTAAAGAGCAGAGTGTATCAGAATTTAAAAAAAACATTTTTTTAATTCAAATCGTTTGATTACACATATATACTCGTATGTGAAAGAAGGATTTTATTAACAAGTAATTTATGAAGAAAAACAATAAGTCGTTTTTTTTAAGACGTCATTTATGTATGTGCAAACCATAAATAACTAAAAGCATAGGAAGTATTAATTTGATAACAAATAAAACGAACTCCTTTTTATTGGAATATTTAACGACAAATTTCTCTGTTATTCCTCTTTTTATATTAATTTTCACTACATGTGTTTCTTCCTCCTATCGTTAGGCTTTCTTCGGGTGGAATTATCTCGTTTTTTTATGAGAATAACGCTTACAATGGGGTTGATACTGGTGTCATGTTACTATGGACCCTCGACAACGGAAATATAATAACATAACATAACATATGTGTGTTCTACTATTGCAAAAGAAACGTAAAAGAAGTGGGGAAACTTATGCATTCTTCGGATATTTATCCTTTTATTTGTTTTTGCATATGGCTTTATGTAACTCTTATGTTTTTGCTTAAGGCTTTATATAACTCTTATGTTTTTGCTTATGGCTTTATATAACTTATGTTTGTGCTTATGGCTTTATATAACTCTTATGTTTTTGCTTTTAGCTTTATATAACTTTTATGTTTTTCCTTATGTGTTTATATAATTCTTATGTTTTTTGCTTATGGCTTTATATAACTCTTATGTTTGTGCTTATGTCTTTATATAATTCTTATGTTTTTTGCTTATGGCTGTATATAACTCTTATGTTTTTTGCTTATGGCTGTATATAACTCTTATGTTTTTTGCTTATGGCTGTATATAACTCTTATGTTTGTGCTTATGTCTTTATATAATTCTTATGTTTTTTTGCTTATGGCTGTATATAACTCTTATGTTTGTGCTTATGTCTTTATATAATTCTTATGTTTTTTTGCGTATGGCTTTATATAACTCTTATGTTTGTGCTTATGTCTTTATATAATTCTTATGTTTTTTGCTTATGGCTGTATATAACTCTTATATTTTTTGCTTATGGCTGTATATAACTCTTATGTTTTTGCTTATGGCTGTATATAACTCTTATGTTTTTTGCTTATGGCTGTATATAACTCTTATGTGTGTGATTATGTCTTTATATAATTCTTATGTTTTTTGCTTATGGCTTTATATAACTCTTATATTTTTGCTTATGTCTTCATATAATTCTTATGTTTTTTTTCTTATGGCTTTATATAACTCTTATTTTTTTTGTTTATGGATTCATATAATTCTTATGTTTTTAATTATGGCTTTATATAACTCTTTTGTTTTCTTATGTGTTTATTCAACTCTTATGTTTCTACATTAATTGTTTTATTTCATTTTTGTGAGATATGCACTCCCTCAACTTTACTATCTTTAACATTATGATTTGTCTCAATTATACAATGACAAACTGCCACCAAATAATGTGAATCATGGTCTGAAAGTGGCTATTTACATTATTATCATAAGTTTCAGTATTATCAACAATGAAGGGTGTGAGATTGAGGTGAAAAGAAGGATGCTGTGCAATATTAAAGCTGGAAAATACATGTATATGGAAGAGCAGAATCACCATTATGACGAAAATTCGCGTAGTTTAGTATTTAGTATTCGCAATATTTATCTATGGCACGGACATTTGGACTTGGATAACAGCAAGCGAGAGACATATAGAAGATGGATTTAAAACGTGGTGCTGGAGAAGGATGTAACGGTTTCCATGGACAACAATGCAATCTACCGCCTCCATTCTCGAAGAACTGAGAATTACCAACACATTGTCGATGAGTCCTCCGATTCTTTGGGCATATTGCTCATGACCAAGGATGCAGTTTGGAAAGGCTCGTGCTTTCCAAACTGCATCCTTGGCCATGAGCAACGCACCCTTGCATCCTTCGCCATGTGTTTGGAAAAACAACGCACAAGAAGAAGAGTTCAAATGCGTTAGACTGACCAAGTGAGATACGCAACAGGACGACCCTTTACAATTGCCCTTTGAACTGCGGAGTACAGAGATGGATGGATAGGAGTTGTCAGTGACTATCATGGGAGTAACGATGCTATCATGAGTCACACGACAGGATGTTGATGGTATGGTTTGTAGTTCTGAAAAATGATCATGAGATACATAACGTGGTAGAAACACGTGTTGCGAGGATCATTTTAATTAGTGAAATAATAAAGTAATTTATTTTTAAATATTCTCATTTGTAGTTCCACAAAATTCAAGCTTACACACTTGAATTATTCTTTTTTATTGTTTATATTTATGTTTTTGAAATTTTCGAGAATATGTGACAAATTGGTTGTTAATTTACGATGTTTTATTGCGTATTTTATTATTTTTAGGTTTGACTAGTTTCAATGCATTAGTCGGATGTTATCGTCATGTAGTATGTGATGATGATGACAAAAAAATATACAAAGACTGTTGCTATTTCAAAGTGTTACCTACAAAGCGTAAAAATATACCTGACGACCGTCAGTATTTCGAAGCGTAACCTACAAAGTGTAAAAATATACCTGACGACCGTCAGTATTTCGAAGCGTTACCTACAAAGCGTAAAAATATTCCTGAATATCATATAGACTCCTCTTCATGATATTGCAGTTAGTTGTTTGATTCCCAGCCCTGATGATAAGTTTTGAGAAGTGAGTAAATCTCATACTTTCATATACGAGGGTCATCCAGAAGCTAAGGTAACAAGGGATCCTGAGGCCGGGGGAATTTTTTAGTTTCAAAGTTGGTGCACCTGGCATGTAAGAGGGATCCTAACGGTCAGTTTGTCTAGTCCCGCGTGTTTGTCGGCCATTTTGTTCAGTCACAGTAAATTCTTCCGATGGAGAGGTCGTCGTGCGCTCCCACCAACTCTCGTCTGTGCGAGACCCGCGCGGTCATCAGGTTTTTGATTTTGCAGAACAATACCGCCGCAAATATCCATCGGAAGCTCGTAGAAGTTTATGTTAGTGATGTAATGAGTCGACAAGACGTCACGAAGTGGGTTGTTCAGAGAAGGCCGTACTGATACTCACGACGAGGCAAGACAGTGATTTATGTAGAATTTGTGCAAAAAATTGAAGAACAAGTGCGAAATTACCGCCGTGTGACGCTTGACGACCTTCACGAAGAATTTCCTGACATTTCTCGAAGTCTCCTTGGTAATATTGTGTCGGAAAAACTTGGTTACAAGAAGTTGTGTGCGAGATGGGTGCCCAGAATGCTCACACCGGAGCACCGTCAAAATCGCGTGACCGCCGCGCGTGAATTTTTGGATTGTTTTGCACAGGAGGGAGAACCTTTTCTGGACTCTATCGTGACGGGGGATGAGACGTGGGTGTGTCACTACACCTCAATAATTTTTCAACGATCAGGATTGTACACAGTTAAACCTAACGAGTTTATTGCCATGTAAAAATCTCTACCAAATACTAGATAAATATTTCCTGGATAATAAGAAGAGGTCTTAATTAAAAAACGAACTGGACAATTTTTTTAAATAATTGATTTCCTACGGAAATCGAACCCCTAAGTCAGAAAATCGCTAACTGGTCAAATTGTCACATAAAACCAGCCAGGTTGTATTGTACCCAACTGAAATTTAATACAGTACGTTAAGTTGTTTAAATAATATAGGTACGTCAATTTTCTAAACACAATACTCATTGACCAGGCTAATTTCCCAATCGACAAGAAAACATAATACATAGTCACACTTGACAGACACTTGTGTAATCGAGTTAATGCAGAGTATACGTACACCCTAACCGCTGGTTTACCTTTCAGATGCTTTGTAACAGGGTTGACCAACGTTTTTGGGCCACATGCTTTAACCAGCTACGGGTTAAGGCACGCTGGGTGCAAAATTATTTTTAAAATGAATAGCTATAACAAAATTCGAATGTCTGAAAACAATGCAACGAGTTCCAAAATTCAGTGCTTTAGTATTGACACTACCAACACTTCTTAGTTGCAATAAATAATAGATTTTAGTTTTTTTAATTAGCTGCGTAAATGTGAATTAAATGTCTTTTATTTAGAATAGGAATTTATGTATACAAATAAAAATGTAAATGTTCATATGTTAAAAATCTTTAATCTCCGAAAGCTCTTCACCGATTGCTTTGAAATTTCGACAAAAGGTTGCATTTAAATACGCGCATGTTTATATATACTTTTTATATACAGTTGTACATAAATAAGTATATAAAACAGACGATATAATGGGAGCACCCTCTGTGGAACATAACGGCAACACACGCAAACGAAACATTTCTCATTGACAGGTTCTGTCATGTAACTTAGCATTTTCAATATTTCCGATTCTCTCATTTCGGTTTTTTTAATCAAATTCCTGCATTGTTTGCGATCATATTGACCACATGCTCTCCTTTATTTCCAGCAGAGCTATGGGAGAAATATATATCGCACATAGCTGAAGATATTTTCCGTCGAATACGCGAGGAAAATTCAAATATGAACATGGATTTCTGAGCAGAAATCTACAACGAAGCGTTGATAATGATTGAAGATTTGTGCTTAGAAATCGCAAACAAAGTTCTCAATCAATTGGGAATGCCATCACCGAATCGATCTGCTGCTGCTTCGTTCGATGTAGAATTGCGTCGTGAACAAAATTATAACACGGGTGATCTTTTGTCGTTTGTGCAATCAAATATTCCTAAGCTAACGCTTGAGCAAAAAGGCATTTACGATCAAATAATGCAAACTGTCAATAACGGGGTTGGAGAAATCTTCTTCTTAGATGCGCCAGAAGGAACTGGTAAAACGTTCCTAATTAGATTGATTCTAGCAGCAATTCGATCCCCAAATGACATAGCCTTAGCTCTTGCGTCGTCCGAAATAACTGCGATATTGCTACCAGGTGGAAGAACTGCTCATTCCGCTTTGAAATTGCGATTGAACAGGCGATTCATTGAAAATCCCACGTGCAACATTTCCAAAGCCTCCGGCATGGGAAAAGTATTGCAGAAATGCAAATTTATTGTTTGGAATGAATGCAAAAGGCACACAAAAAATTGCTCGAAGCTCTTGATCGATCATTGCAAGATTTGCGTGGAAACATCAGACCATTTGGGAACACATTTATATTGCTTGCAGCAGATTTCAGGCAAACATTACCTGTAATTCCTCGATTGACACCGGCGGACGAAATAAATACTTGCCTAAAATACTCTACTTTGTGGCGACACGTTATTTTTTTCTTTGTTTATTTAGTTCGTGTTTTTTTCCTTTTTTAATGTTTTGCAATTTTATATATATTTTTTTATCACTTTCTTTTTTTTCAGCGCAATCGATCTGCTTTAATTCATCAAAATAATGCCTCGCAGAAGATCAAACTTAGGTCGTCGTACTCGCGAAGCGGAAGCAGTGCGACGAGTTGTAACGGGCATCAGTGAAGGAACGGGCATCAGTGAACGAGCGAAACAGACAAAGAATGGCTCAAATACGTGCCGAGGAAGCAGCAGAGCGACGTGCATCCAGACTTGAGGATGCACGGTTGCGAGCACGGCGATCGCGTTCTGCAGCTTCAGATCTGCTTTGTTCTCAACAGAATAAACGCGACAGGCTGAGAGTGGCTGAAAGACGTCAAAAATATTGAATACCCACAAGCATTGTGAAATCAAACATATTAGAAACGTATGCTTTCTCTTTTCTTTCTTTTCCATTTAATCATTCTGAGCCACAGCAACGCGTGGCCGGGTACAGCTAGTTTCAAATAAAATAATTTGTTCGCTTTACAGCATGGTTGAAGTAAAACAATCATTTGTTTGGTTTACAACATGGCTGAAGTTAAACAATTATTTCTTGGTTTACAACAGGGTTGAAACAAAACAATTATTTGTTTGGTTTACAACATGGTTGAAGTAAAACCATTATTTGTTTGGTTTACAGCATTGTTGAAGTAAAACAATTATTTGTTAGGTTGACAACATGGTTGAAGTAAAACAATTCATTCTCACTTTGGTGTGTCATCGGATCCAGTATAACGGTGTGGTCGATGAGTTTGCTAGTGTATAACAGATCACTCACTTAAAGAAGGGAAAATAAAGAAAGAAAACTACAGCACAGCTTCGTTTTGCAGCTCAATCATCGACTACGAGGCCCAGCAACGAGGATATAGTGTAAGGTCTCGCTCCCAAGTACTTATGTAAATAATATTGGATTATAAAATTATATGGAATTATGAAAAACAATATAGAATTATGAAATTTTTATCTAACAACTGTGACTTATAGATTTTTTTTATGATTTAAAAAAAAAACGGCTCACCAGCCACGCTAAACACCCTGGTGGGCTATATGCGGCAAGTGGGCCGTGGGATGGCCATGTTTGCATTATAACATCTCCTATTGGAGTGAAAAGGGGTTTTCGTATCGTAGGATATAGAACCACCTGGGAGTCAAATTACATATCACGCTTTGTTCCTTGGGGAAAGAGTAGAAAGAACAAATTATTTTATTCCCAAACACACAACTTTCGCTTGGGCAAAGAACATTTGATAAATGAAACAATTCGATAAACAGTCACCATAATTAATTTACTACGATACGATAGACTATTCTTCTTTATTTTAAAAGATTATCGGTCTTTCTGTTGATAAAATATGCTTGTTCATGTTGTATTGGACGTATGCGTCACCTTAAACATATGATTTATTTGTTTTCTTATTTATGTTTACATGTGTAAATATTTGGTTATATTTTGATGTTATTTGTTTTTTTTTTATGTATAATTTTATGTTTGTTGAGGTCCGTGCTGTGTCACGACCGTAACTAAAATGTTCCTTATGCGCGGCCATCGCGCGAGACAGTATCAAAAGTCGGCCGGCCCATGCGTGCAAAAACTTGCGAGAATTGTGATATTTCGCAAGTCATGACGGCATGAACGTGCGAAAATAGGCGCTTGCAATGAGTGATTGTGCGCCAAAATTCAAAAAATACATTCTCAGTTCACTCTGTCTACTGCCTTTTACTTACGACCATCTACTACCTGCTAAAGAGGAATATCTTCACCCTTTTTCTTTTCCCCGAACTTTTCACAGTGAACCGAAATCTCCAAGCATTGAGCAGCAGCCATCCACCTATTTCTAAAGTATTTGTACCGGTGCCAAACACATTGAGCAGCAGCCATCTACCTATTTCTATAGTCTTTGTACCGGTGCCAAACACATTGAGCAGCAGCCATTCACCTATTCCTACAGTCTTTGTACCGGTGCCAAACACATTGAGCAGCAGCCATTCACCTATTCCTACAGTCTTTGTACCGGTGCCAAGTACATTGAGTAGCAGCCATCCACCTATTTCTATAGTCTTTGTACTGAAAAATATTTTTGTTTTTTTTTTATTTGGTCTAAAGTATTGCCCGAAATTCACGCCTCTCGAGTAGTCGTCGCCCTTAATATGTCGATATCCGTAGAGTAAATTTGCTAACTGACAACTAATGGAAATTAAAAAGAATGTCGAAAAAATGTTAACACTCCAGTTCCCCTCCCCTCCTCCATCAGATTGGATGCCTTCGTGCATCGCACACATCGCAGTCATGTAAAGGGCAGCCCTGTATCAGAGTTAGTACAAGTAACTGGATATAATATGTAGGATGAGGGAAGGGCGAGACAGAACATCGCAGGGCGGGGTCAAAGAAAATATTGGGGAGACGACAGATCGAGCAGAGGAGAGACCCAAAGGCTTTGATCCAATTAGCAGGGCTGTTAGCTGTTGGCCCTTAGTTAGGACAGTTGCGGTGGACTGCGATAAGACAGGATCGACGCAGTCTTATGTGCTGAGTGTGATGCTCAAAGGTGCTTTATTAAAATGGTATATTATATTGTATTTTACATTTTCGTTGTATACAGTATTAGCTTGTGTATTATTTGCAATGTGTCAATCACTTCTAACCAACCTGAAATAGTAATAAATAGAAAAGACAATTTATATAAAGCCGTTAGAGAGTCCCTTTGCCTTAATAATGCTCGAACCTACTATTATTAACAAATTAAAAATATATAAGTTGAGTGTAAGAATAGGAAAGTAGTAGCTGCGGACACAATAATACCTACTTTCCTTCTAAAAACATGTTAGGTAAGTGAACCACAAAAAAAATTCCAAGGGAAGAGAAATGACAATAATATATTTTTAAGTCTTCCGATGTGTGATAGAAACACATCCAGTTTATGACATATGTGTGAAGTGTTTATATAATATACATTTTGATAAGACCTACCATATAAGGTTGTCTCAAAGGGTTTCCTAAAACTGCACACGCCACTCAAATTTCGAACATTAATAGTTTAAAAGGGATTTAGACATAAAGCTTTTTCATGACCAAATTAACATGCAAAATAGTGTAAACACTACCAAATGATATCTTCAAGATATCAGCTATCTCATGCAACTTAACTTTGCGATTTTCTATCACGATTTTGAGGGTTTTTTATGTTTTCTGTTGTAACAGCCTCATTTGGACGACCACAGCGTTCAACATCATTTGTGTCTGTACGACCTGTTTAAAATCAGCATACCACCGACAAATGGTGGTTTTCGACGGAGCAGAGCTAAAATTGTAACTCAATGACACAACGTTGGAATATCATGAAAGTTTGACACGTAACTTCTAAAGGTTGGTACTAACTGGTAATGGTATGGATTTGTTATTAGAGGTGCCATCTGTTGGTTAGTCTCGGGACTTATTGATCGATGTGTTATATGATATATCATCGTATTATTATATTGTTTTGATCTGTGTACGATTTAATGAGGCAGACTTATTGATATATTGATTTACTTGTGAATTGTTAAAATGTTTGTTTTACGTGATTTATTCATGTATGTTTTTGTATGTATGTTGTTTTTTGAGAAACTTGTCATTCTCTTGCACTGCACTTGACTCGTGCATGTTGTGGTTTGTGTGTGGTTCTTTTAATTGTGATTTTGAATAAAGCACGTTAAAGTGTTAATGTTTATGCTTTGTGATATGTTGTGTTTTGTATTGGCGCGTAGCATACTTTAATGTTGACATGATTTTTTAATAGTCGAAATCGACCGAATATTATTAGAAATAAAATGTATTAAAGTGAAGAAAAAGAAAATACCATCTAGATAACCTGGCCTGGTCATTAACGATAAAAAAAACTCAACGCAATAACTATGTTAAAATCTACAATTAGCAAGTCCTCTTGGGTTAAAAAAATACTATTTTTTCTCTGTTATGGACATTTTAACTATCGATTTTACGAAAAATATAATTTAATTACTTTATTCTAATTTAACCCACGATCGATGGCAATAAATTTGTCTGCGTTTCTTTTTCAATTCTGCTGTGGGTGAGTTTCTTCTAAGGGTGTCCTGTAGCTTTCTCCTAGTACGAACCTCTATGCAAACAACATGTGACTTGTTCACTTGACTTGTATGTATAATCTGTGGGACTAGTTGCATCCGATTATCTGCAACAAAAACTACATAAATTGTATTATCCTTCACGAAATGAAATTCAGAGTAAGGGATGCTTCAAGTTTGGAGATTCAAAGAAAGTTCGTTGAACAAAAAACTATTATGGGAATATTTATTTCTGTTTGAAACATGCAAACATGGTATGTGAAATTTGTTATCACACAATATTTGACTCAAAAGCTACCAACTTGTTCCCGATGGTAATTTTTCTTTTTTTAACCTGGCGAGTTTGTTGCCATGTGGCAATCTCTTCCAACCAACCAGAAAGATGTTTTTATAGGCCCTAAGTGTTAATCAGACTGAATCCTATTTAAAAAAATCTGGGTGACAGCGGGGATCGAACCCGCAACCTTTTATTCTTGTTATTTCAAATGAAGCTGTTATCTTCCTTATTATAAATTTAAGGAGTTTTCTAAATCCATAATATGGAGGGATTTTCAGCATCGTAATGCACTCGTACTCTATTATTCGATTTTCGTTAAAACTGTACAAGTTTTCAATTATGTATTGTCAATTAAAAATTTAAATTTAATTTTATTTTTGCAGCCAAGTCATATTTTCCTTTTTTCATTTAAATTAATTGTTATCAGAGCATTCTAGGGATTACTACCCCTTACGCCTTTTATGTGAGTTAGGTCTTGCAAAACAAAAATATTTTTTGAGACACATTTTGAGTATACTTCACGTTAATTTCATTAGTTTTTAAATTATTGCTTTCGATGTTCAATGATGCATAAAAATTATTCGTATTGTGAATTTTTCTTCAAAATAATTTTAGTAACTTTCTACTTGGTTGTCTCAAGTTACACTGAGGCGTCCCTGTCCCTATGGTGGACCCTGCACTTGGTCTGTCTTATTACACAACCTGAAAACGGATTCGTGGGGCCTATCTGATGATTATCACAAATACAATTACCCCGCCTTCCTGGTGACGGCTCGTGCCAGATAATCATATAAATAACTCACTGAGAAGGCTTTCTTTGTTCCCTCCGCGTTGGATACAGCCTCGAATCATATAAACGTAATATCAACCTTAATATCACAAGTCTAATCGTGTAGAAGTTATTCACTTTATTTCGTATTTAAATAAAAATGCTACAAACATTTCGGCTGACATTTAAAAGCGAATGTTAAAAAGTGTTCAAATAACATTTTAAAAGATTTATTTATATTTTATTTTGATCGTTCGTTAGAATTTTTGTGTAAAAAAATATTTTTGTGGAATTATATTCAAGATTAGTCTTATATTTTATAAATACATATACATAAAGTAAAGATACATTATTGTAATTTGTTTTATCAAGCACTGTTTATTATATTCAACATTAGTCTTATATTTTATAAATACATATACATAAAGTAAAGATACATTATTGTAATTTGTTTTATCAAGCACTGTTTATTATATTCAACATTAGTCTTATATTTTATAAATACATATACATAAAGTAAAGATACATTATTGTAATTTGTTTTATCAAGCACTGTTTATTATATTCAACATTAGTCTTATATTTTATAAATACATATACATAAAGTAAAGATACATTATTGTAATTTGTTTTATCAAGCACTGTTTATTATATTCAACATGAGTCTTATATTTTATAAATACATTTACATAAAGTAAAGAAACATTATTGTAATTTGTTTTATCAAGCACTGTTTATTATATTCAACATGAGTCTTATATTTTATAGATACATATACATAAAGTAAAGATACATTATTGTAATTTGTTTTATCAAGCACTGTTTATTATATTCAACATGAGTCTTATATTTTATAAATACATATACATAAAGTAAAGATACATTATTGTAATTTGTTTTATCAACCACTGTTTATTATATTCAACATTAGTCTTATATTTTATAAATACATATACATAAAGTAAAGAAACATTATTGTAATTTGTTTTATCAAGCACTGTTTATTATATTCAACATGAGTCTTATATTTTATAGATACATATACATAAAGTAAAGATACATTATTGTAATTTGTTTTATCAAGCACTGTTTATTATATTCAACATGAGTCTTATATTTTATAAATACATATACATAAAGTAAAGATACATTATTGTAATTTGTTTTATCAACCACTGTTTATTATATTCAACATTAGTCTTATATTTTATAAATACATATACATAAAGTAAAGATACATTATTGTAATTTGTTTTATCAAACAATGTTTATTATATTCAACATTAGTCTTATATTTTATTAATACATATACATAAATGTAAAGATACATTATTGTAATTTGTTTTATCAAACACTGTTTATTCCACTTTTTTGTAACGGTGTGACCTTACCGGTTTCAAGAAATTCACTTTGTGCTCCTCTGATGATGAGGGGAAATCTTTGAAATCGATAGGGTTATACCGTTACATAAAGTGGAATAAACAGTGTTCGATAAAACAAATAACAATGTCTTGAAACCTTCACGCCTTAACTTTAAATAAAATATTCTATATTTTGTCAGGTAATTTTAGGTATAAAAAGATTTAACCCTACAATGCGCGATTTTTTTTATTTCAAAAATAAAAATATATTTATGCATTAAATATGTACTGGAACATGAAAAATACAATAAAACTTTTTTTTTTGTTTTTACACAATATATTTATATTTAAAAAAAAAAGAGTATGGTTCATATATGAATCACTGCGCATTTGTAAGTTAATTATATGATATAATGATATAAATGAAATTATATATTTTACTTCACTTATTTTACACATATGCACTAAAGAATAAAAGAAAAAAAAATAAGATAATAAAGTAATTTTATTTCAAACTGGAACAAATCACAAAAGTCATCTACGTGCAACAAGTCAAACTTCAACTGCCAAATTGACCGGTAAAACAGTTTTCTATTAAACCTATGTGGCTTTAAAGCATGGAGATTATTGTATCACATTTGTAACAGCGCATGAGTCGTTGTTTATACCACTCAACACAAAAATATTTAGAAAAACTTTGGTCGATTCATATGTGCATCATTGCGCACTGCAGAGTTAAAGGATGTAGGGTTTTTAGATAACTCGATATTGTATTTATTTATTTATTTAGACAAGTTATTGTATAAATACCATTTTTTGGGATATAAGACAAATAAGTAATAACAGGTTATGTCAAGTGAAATGGTTTACATCGATGTTGAAAAATATGGTAAAGCAAATGACGATGGCAATGATTTACAACGAACACATAATTTCGAATTTAATATTCACGAATGTTGGTTTCCATAACGTTATCAGTTGGAAACTGTTATTCTAATATAATTAGCGCCACGGCGATATATATACCAGCCGCTCACATAACATTATCATCCGGGATCTAATTCGGAAAGTAGGCACTTCTCTCTTTCCTCTCCAGCGGTGGATGACAGGAGGTCCCGGATGGGAAGGTCGAGGGTCACGGGAATTAGATATGTCCCCACAAATGATTATAATGAGGGGGCGTCCAGGGCGCAGAGCGCCGAGGATAGGCAGGTTGGGCCCCAGAGATTAAATTCATCCCCGCATTAATTAATATTCAGTCAAGGGATGTCTTTGTAGCAAGTCAGCCGTGTGAACGTTGTTTGGATGAGAATATAGGTTCATGTAGAGTTCTAGCCAAATATGGAGACCTTCGGGTATAGGATGGTTCAAAAGTAGATTTAGTAAAATGTATATATTTTTTAATGTACCTAATTTATTTAACAATTCACCGCGTCATAAAATAACTATGTAGGTAAGTTATGTATAATTATAGTGATTTATGTTGAAAATTCTTATTTCAAATTAATTTAATTTAATTATTTGTAACTGCCTTTATCTTTCGTTATTACTCTTTTTTTTATATTCACCATAATTTTCCATTACACGATTATCCCTAATAGTTCATTTATTAATTACAGGAATGCAGTTTATTCTCCTCTAATATATTTATAATGATCTATTGTATATCCTTTACTTTCACTAACTACATTAAAACTCAAAAATTTCCAACAATTTGGATAATATAATATTTATACAAAAGTAGAGGAATGTGCCCAATAATAAGACAGAAAAGTGTACTCGTATTTAAAATGTTTGATTTAAAATTTAAAAAGGAATGAAAAATTTATTCAAAAGACAAAACAAAAGCAATAGATAAAAGAAACATCAATGGCATACATTTTATTACATTTCATACATTAATATTTGAAAAAAAAAATACAGTAGAATTAAAAAAGTGATTAATATTTTTATAAAACAAATTGCGGTTCAGTCATCTTAATTGGAACATTTAAGATGCCTGAACAACAATAATTTTTCAGATTTCGCTAACCACCTAATTGAAAATAACCATTCTTTCGATATCAATCGTGGTTTGCGGATTCTACACATAAGCCGAGGAGGACTAAAGCTTGACAATTTGGAAATTCTCGAGATTAAAAAATGTATAAAATCAAGTCTAAATATCATCAACAACCAAACCAACTTTAATAATAGCCCTCTGCTTAATATGTTTCCTATTTAAAATCCACCCCCTTAGATATCCAGACCCTGGCCTGCCCTAAATATTCATTTTCATTTTATTTTTTCCCACCCCATTAACCATTGAATCACATCTCTGCCCCTACCTCATTCCTCTTAAATTATTTACAATTGTACAGGAAATGTATGTTTTAGCAATTCAGTTTATCTTCACCTGGCGATGAAGACGGTGGTCTTCGAAACCGGTAGTAAGCCCAAAAATAAACCAGTGGTGAACACAAAAATATACAATAAGTGTTTTATTTACTTATTTTTCCTTTTACATTAGTACATTTCACAAATAAGGAACCTTTGCTAAACTTAATATGATCAAGTCCAGATAAAGCCCTCAATGAGGCGTGCCATCAATTTGTGGGTTGCTTTAAATCAGCTCCATTCAAGAGGTGTATATCCTTGCTAAGAGTTATCCTTCAAGACTTAGCAGGGACGTTCGAGAATCTGCTTCTGTGTGATCCAACCAACTAGACAAAATGAGATATTCTTCGCATAACCACCAGTATTCAGTCCTTTTGTTGAAATTCAGTAATATCATTAAGACCACTAAGCTTCAGGAACAATCATCTGCTATTGCTAGAATGGACGAGTGGAGAAGAGAATTTGATTCCAGCAGGTAGATTTATCTGTAGATGCTTTATATCTGACTCTGAACTGCCCCAGGAGGACGTTGATATACAATATACATTAACAGACTCGGAACAGGAATCGACAAAAACCGACTTGTCGAAATGCGGAATATTGCGAGATTAATCGACTTTCTGTATCTGCTGTGAGGATCAGTCCATGCGATACTTTCTGCAGTGTTCAAGGAATACGGTGACATGATTTGTGGAACGCCCAGTATTATTCCGTGAACGGAATTCTGGGCGGAGACAATTTATTACTTTTGAAATAATATTAAGGAGCATATATAATTGCATATATAGTCTTAGTGTCAATTTTTTTCAAAATAATTATTTCATTTTTATAATGGTTGTGAAGTTTATTTTTTGGGTTGTCAATAGATATTTTTATGTTTTCTGTATTGAAAAAATTGTGAATTAAAACTTTGAAGGAATAAAACGAGCAACTAGCTTCAAAAGTAAATCAAAGTTGTAGCAGTAAATGTTTTCTATCGAACAACTTTCGTCACAGAGTTGAGAAATAAAGAAATGTACCGGTTCCCAATTCACAAGGGAAAAATGTACCGGTTCCCGATTCACAAGGGAAAAAGGGAAAAATGAGCTGCTTCAAGATAATGACGGACTCCTGCAGGGATGCAGTGATTGAAGTAATTTTATTTGAAGTAAATGTACCAATTATAAAACTCTCGATTAAATATCTTATAATAAAAAAAACATTTTACTGTATTTTATTACACAAAATGAGACGACTTTTATGAATGTTGCGGGTGGGTCTCGGCTGGGAGGGTGTTGGGGCGTGAGTCCGGACTTTTCGATGACTTCTCGTTTGAAAGTAATTTTTTTCCTTTGCATGTCTGTTTGATTGTGGTATATACGAGTATATATATCATATTTGCATGATATTTGTTTGATTGGTGAACCTATTATTGTATTAACTGAGCTTATTTATTGTAATTGTTTTTTCAATTTACACGCAAAAGGGTGTGGGCTGAAAAACATCTGAAGTCTTTGGGGGGGGTGGGGGTGTATCATGACTGGGGGTATGTAATGAGATGATACCTTTTGAAAGCTCCTCTTTTAAACGAATTTACTTCTTTATTATTTTGAAATATATCAGCAATTTATATGCCGCTGTTACATTTTTATAGCGCTACTGAGCAACTATAACTTATACATTCGAATATATTTAAGTGCTTGTACTTACTCGTAATTTTTCATTGACTAGCTTCATGGTCGAGTTGATAAAACACTTGACATACACCTGAAGATTTTGTATTCGATTCCCAACGGCACTAATAAAATAAAGAATACTTGTCTAGTTTAAGAGTTCACCTGAAAACAACACTACTCCTGTTGCGGTACTATAGCCAACACATATAACCCTGTCTTTGAGTTATAAACCACTTGCTTCAGTGGTTTGTAACTCAAAAGCCAGGTTAATGAACACAAAGTTGTTTCCCTACCACGATTGTCAATATACGCGGAAAGCCGATTTGGTGAAAGAATACCATACGAATTAGAAATCTTTATTAATTTTTTAAACACACTGGGTGAAATTTGTTTGAATAAAACTCAATTTACAGTTATTATATTTTAAAGGGAATATTTCAACGTAAACAAATTGGTCACGTCGTTTTTCTATCAGAGTAGGAAAAGCGGCAGACTTCACTATCGTGACATGTGTATATCTTTCGCCTTCTTACTTCTCGTAAAATTTCTACAATTTCACCGATTTTCTTCATTTTCTTCTTTCAATATATCATTCAATAGATCTATCCCTATTTTCTTAGATCTCCTCTACCGTATTCCACTCTCATCATCACTATATTTTTGGCTGTATTAGTTTTAAAGTTATTTCCTCTACATTCCCAAACAAACTCAGCGTGTTTTTCTTCATTTCACTTAACTCTTCCTTCCCTGTGATGTGTAACTAGCACACATTGCTCTTAAAAACTTTAATATCTCTATAAATATAATAAATACTGGGTTCAGATTTTAGGTATTCCTCCATAATACATTCACGCATTGAATGAAAAAAAAATATTAATAATAATTAGCATTTATCGGCCACATCAGAGATATTTTGTGAAAATCGGGAATAAATTCACCAATACAATCAAACGGGTGCCAGTGTGTGACGTGAGTATATTCATTCTAAAAAATGTTATGGGTGAGGAAGCGACGCTATTCACATCTCATTCTCACTCTACTTCGGTATATGGGAACGTAAGAAATTTAATTTCAGTTCGCTCGATCACTTCAGTAGCTCGCGGGCATCCATTTTTGAGGTGGTCTCTTTCCCCGTTTTGTGAACGTCGGCCGATGTTTTTTTTCATGTTCTCAGCAATTAAATTTGAATTATTATCACTTTTGACTTAAGCGATTAGCTATGAATATTCTTATTTTTCAATTTTAAATCGCTCATTTTTACATGCGTATTGAATACACAGCACCGGAACGTGCGGATTTTTTTAGCACAGGAAGTGAAAGGTTAATATATTATATTTGCTTTGAATTTACATATACGATAAGCACTTCATTCCGCATTCGGTCAAACATTGTCACTCCACGTATCCTTCTTAACGCTCGCATTTTAACATAGTTTATTCGGCTCTTTTCTGGCTCTCACTTCTCCGTTTAACTTGAATGCATCCAAGAATTTATTTTGATGAAAATAAAAATCATGTGCCAGGAATACAATTTTTAATAAAAACACTCACCATCCAAAAAAAGGTTAATGAGGACTTTCATTCCGAGTATTGATTTCAATTTTTAATTTGCAGAAATAAATAATTGGCTTCACTTTTAACGAGTACACTGTCGAATGGAAAGTGTTGCTTCTGAGCTCTTTACAAAATATAAATTTATAAAAAGCAAAAAAATATATATATATTTGCCCTTCGACCAACCAATGACGTACAAACATTCATTTATCGCACAGTGGTTCGATTCGACTGAACGCTTCTCGAAACGGGGGAAAAAGTAAAAGGAATATTTTTGCTAACGACATCGTTAGATAACGCAAAACGAAGCGAACAAGAAAAAAAAAACTGCCTCCACTTTTCAAACACCAAAGAAAAAGTTTAAACTTTTCGACTGTTTTTTTACATTTTCAAATCGAGGTTATTTGGCTTAAGATAATCCCGAAAATAATGTATACACATAAAAAACACAGTGTTCTTGTTTTAGTTATTTTTTTTTTCATAGATTAACGATGTTTTATTATTTATTTTTAATTTACAATACAGGCTTAGCCCATTAACATTGGAATTTTCAATCTAAAAGATATATTGAAAAAAAATTAACATTCAAATGTCACTTGGACATTTGAATGTCCGCGACACCCGTTCAGAGGAAGACCAAAGAACACCTGGATGACTCTATGCTCCAAAATCCTGCAGAGAAACGGCCTAGATGAAAGCGGCACCCAGAACCGAAGAATACTATATACAGCCTGAGAACGAGAAGAGCCGACACCAACAGCCTACCTAGGCAATAATTTGGGACAGTGCCAGGATGAAGAAGATTCAAATGTCACTTGGAATTAAAAACTCAAAAGTGCTCTTTTTAAAGAAATTTTGTTTTTTTCTGATTATGTGATATTCTCGTGTATGTCAATTTCCGAAATAGACCATTTCGAAAAAGTTAAAGCCCCTCTAACAATCCCAGCGGCTGGGAAACTGAATTTGAATATGACTCCTACAGGAAACACGTGGTAAAATTGATAATTAATGATTCGGACATGGATGTGAAATGAATGAATGAAAAGAGTAAATAATGATCGAAACAAAGGTTATTATTAGTTAAACCGAACTTACCTTAGAAGGTCATATAACTCATGAAGAGCTTTAGTTTTCCGAACAGGTTTTTTCTGTTTGATCACTGCTGTCTCTTCCCAGTTTTCCTTTTTTCCCGACCTTTTAATACGTTGCTGTAACTTTCTTGATCACTAGTGTCTCCTCCCAGTTTTCCTTTACTCCCGGCCTTTCAATATGTTGCTGTACCTTCCTTGATCACTGCTGTCTCCTCCCAGTTTTCCTTTAATCCCGGCCTTTTAATATGTTGTTGTAACTTCCTCAATCACTGCCGTCTCCTCCCAGTTTACCTTAACTCCCGGCCTTTTAATATGTTACTGTACTTTCCTTGATCACTGCTGTCTCTTCCCAGTTTTCCTTTACTCCCGGCCTTTTAATATGTTGCTGTACCTTCCTTGATCACTGCTGTCTCCTCCCAGTTTTCCTTTATTCCCGGCCTTTTAAAATGTTGCTGTAACTTTCTTGACCACTGGTATCTCCTCCCAGTTTTCCTTTACTCCCGGCCTTTCAATATGTTGCTGTACCTTCCTTGATCACTGCTGTCTCCTCCCAGTTTTCCTTTACTCCCAGCCTTTTAATGTGTTGCTGTACTTTCCTTGATCACTGCTGTCTCCTCCCAGTGTTACTTTACTCCCGGCCTTTTAATATGTTGCTGTACCTTCCTTGACCACTGCTGTCTCCTCCCAGTTTTCCTTTACTCCCAGCCTTTTAATATGTTGCTGTACTTTCCTTGATCACTGCTGTCTCCTCCCAGTGTTACTTTACTCCCGGCCTTTTAATATGTTGCTGTACCTTCCTTGATCACTGCTGTCTCCTCCCAGTTTTCCTTTACTCCCAGCCTTTTAATATGTTGCTGTACTTTCCTTGATCACTGCTGTCTCCTCCCAGTGTTACTTTACTCCCGGCCTTTTAATATGTTGCTGTACCTTCCTTGATCACTGCTGTCTCCTCCCAGTTTTCCTTTAATCCCGGCCTTTTAATATGTTGTTGTAACTTCCTCAATCACTGCCGTCTCCTCCCAGTTTACCTTAACTCCCGGCCTTTTAATATGTTACTGTACTTTCCTTGATCACTGCTGTCTCTTCCCAGTTTTCCTTTACTCCCGGCCTTTTAATATGTTGCTGTACCTTCCTTGATCACTGCTGTCTCCTCCCAGTTTTCCTTTATTCCCGGCCTTTTAAAATGTTGCTGTAACTTTCTTGATCACTGCTGTCTCCTCTCAGTGTTACTTTACTCCCGGCCTTTTAATATGTTGCAGTACCTTCCTTGATAACTGCTGTCTCCTCCCCGTTTTCATTTACTACCGGCCTTTTATTATGTTGCTGTACCTTCCATGATCACTGCTGTCTCCTCCCAGTGTTCCTTTACTCCCGGCCTTTTTATATGTTGCTGTACCTTCCTTGATCACTGCTGTCTCCTCCCCGTTTTCCTTTACTTCCGGCCTTCCCTTTTAATAATGATCACAAGGAAAAAATTGCAGTGTTTCAAAATATGAAAGAAGGCGACACGAAGACATTAAAAATCAATACACGGATACAATTAATGTTTTAAGTAAGATGCAAAAACGAGTTTTAATTTAGTTTAGACATGACTAATTAAACGATGATATACGACGGATGTGCGTGAAATAGCTATGCCGAAATAAAAATGACTGGGTCAAGTGGACCAAATTTCAAATTGAGGAAGTTTGTGCTTGTTCAGATTAGAGAATTTGGATGAGGCGAAACTTATGGATGGTAAAGTTTGCAAATCTGCTATATCTGCCTATCGCATAAGAGAAACTACGTGGTGATATGTACTAGTGTATATGTTATATTCAATATCGTTTAAGAAAGTTAATTTACCAAACAAACTCAGGGATATTCCGTGTCGACCATTCTTTGAGTTTATCACATCAGGGAGCAGCCATTACCGAGAGCCTGCTTTGTTTAGTTAATTGAGTTAGCGCTTTGTTTCTTGTAACTGTTTTTATCTATTCTCATTCCTCAAAACTTTCCATCAGTATGGATAGTGTTTTGAATTTTGTTTGGCGAAAAAAAAACCTTTTAAATATTTAAAAAACTTCGTAGACAATCTAATTTATTTCAAAGCACTCTACAATATTGATATATTAAGCTGCTTACTAGTGGTGATGTTTACTAAAACTTTCCTTGGATCAAAAATTTATCCACGTTAGGACTTTAAATCTGAACTTAAGATTGAATCGTCAAAGCAAGTTTTATAAGACGAATTAATTAATGAATAGATTTTTGCAAAATCTAATGAATGAATGATACCATACATAACTCTAAATCTAATGAATGAATGATATCATACATAACTCTAAATCTAATGAATGAATGATATCATACATAACTCTAAATCTAATGAATGAATGATATCATACATAACTCTAAATCTAATGAATGAATGATACCATACACAACTCTAAATCTAATGAATGAATGATATCATACATAACTTTAAATCTAATGAATGAATGATATCATACATAACTCTAAATCTAATGAATGAATGATATCATACATAACTCTAAATCTAATGAATAAATTATATACATAACTCGAAATCCAATGAATGAATGACATCATAAATAACTCTCAATCTAATAAATGAATGATATCGTACATAACTCTAAATCTAATGAATGAATGACATCATACATAACTCTAAATCTTATGAATGAATAATATCATACATAATTCTAAATCTTATGAATAAATTATATACATAACTCTAAATCCAATGCATGAATGACATCATAAATAACTCTAAATCTAATGAATGAATGATATCGTACATAAATCTAAATCTAATGAATGAATGATACCATACATAACTCTAAATCTAATGAATGAATGATACCATACATAACTCTAAATCTAATGAATGAATGATATCATACATAACTCTAAATCTAATGAATGAATGATATCATACATAACTCTAAATCTTATGAATGAATGAGATCATACATAACTCTAAATCTAATGAATGAATGATATCATACATTACTCTAAATCTAATGAATGAATGATATCATACATAACTCTAAATCTTATGAATGAATGATATCATACATAACTCTAAATCTTGAATGAATGATATCATACATAACTCCAAATTTAATGAATAAATTATATACATAACTCGAAATACAATGAATGAATGACATCATAAATAACTCTCAATCTAATAAATGAATGATATCGTACATAACTCTAAATCTAATGAATGAATGACATCATACATAACTCTAAATCTTATGAATGAATAATATCATACATAATTCTAAATCTTATGAATAAATTATATACATAACTCTAAATCCAATGCATGAATGACATCATAATGAATGATACCATACATAACTCTAAATCTAATGAATGAATGATACCATACATAACTCTAAATCTAATGAATGAATGATATCATACATAACTCTAAATCTAATGAATGAATGATATCATACATAACTCTAAATCTTATGAATGAATGAGATCATACATAACTCTAAATCTAATGAATGAATGATATCATACATTACTCTAAATCTAATGAATGAATGATATCATACATAACTCTAAATCTTATGAATGAATGATATCATACATAACTCTAAATCTTGAATGAATGATATCATACATAACTCCAAATTTAATGAATAAATTATATACATAACTCGAAATACAATGAATGAATGACATCATAAATAACTCTAAATCTAATGAATGAATGATATCATACATTACTCTAAATCTAATGAATGAATGATATCATACATAACTCTAAATCTTATGAATGAATGATATCATACATAACTCTAAATCTAATGAATGAATGATATCATACATAACTCTAAATCTAATGAATAAATTATATACATAACTCGAAATCCAATGAATGAATGACATCATAAATAACTCTCAATCTAATAAATGAATGATATCGTACATAACTCTAAATCTAATGAATGAATGACATCATACATAACTCTAAATCTTATGAATGAATAATATCATACATAATTCTAAATCTTATGAATAAATTAAATACATAACTCTAAATCCAATGCATGAATGACATCATAAATAACTCTAAATCTAATGAATGAATGATATCGTACATAAATCTAAATCTAATGAATGAATGATACCATACATAACTCTAAATCTAATGAATGAATGATACCATACATAACTCTAAATCTAATGAATGAATGATATCATACATAACTCTAAATCTAATGAATGAATGATATCATACATAACTCTAAATCTAATGAATGAATGATATCATACATAACTCTAAATCTAATGAATGAATGATATCATACATAACTCTAAATCTTATGAATGAATGATATCATACATAACTCTAAATCTAATGAATGAATGATATCATACATTACTCTAAATCTAATGAATGAATGATATCATACATAACTCTAAATCTTATGAATGAATGATATCATACATAACTCTAAATCTTGAATGAATGATATCATACATAACTCCAAATTTAATGAATAAATTATATACATAACTCGAAATCCAATGAATGAATGACATAAATAACTCTTAATCTAATGAATGAATGATATCGTACATAAATCTTAATCTAACGAATGAATGATATCATACATAACTCGAAATCTAATGAATGAACGATATCATACATAACTCTAAATCTAACGGATGAATGATATCATACATAACTCGAAATCTAATGAATGAATGATATACATAACTCTAAATCTAATGAATGAATGATATCATACATAACGCTAAATCTAATGAATGAATGATATCATACATAACTCTAAATCTAATGAATGAATGATATCATACATAACTCTAAATCTAATGAATGAATGATATCGTACATAACTCTAAATCTAATGAATGAATGACATCATACATAACTCTAAATCTAATGAATGAATGATATGGTACATAACTCTAAATCTAATGAATGAATGATATCATACATAACGCTAAATCTAATGAATGAATGATGTCATACATAACTCTAAATCTAATGAATGAATGATATCATATATAACTCTAAATCTAATGAATGAATGATATCGTACATAACTCTAAATCGAATGAATGAATGACATCATACATAACTCTAAATCTAATGAATGAATGATATCATATATAACTCTAAATCTAATGAATGAATGATATCGTACATAACTCTAAATCTAATGAATGAATGACATCATACATAACTCTAAATCTAATGAATGAATGATATGGTACAAAACTCTAAATCTAATGAATGAATGATATCATACATAACTCTAAAATGAATGAATGCTATCATACATAACTTTAAATGGTCGACTTTCAGTTCCAGCAGTTTCAAGTGGCTTTAATACACTTGAAATCAACCAAAATATTTATCAAATAAAGCAAATAAATTTCCATTTACGAAGCAAGTAAAAAGTATATTTAATATTTTGACACACGTTTCTAGGAAATACGCCGAATTTGTCCAATTTAGCGAATGCTTATAAACATAGTCAATATCAAATACCCACGAAACATGTTTTTAAAATGCTTTGACAAGCGAAATTCAGAACAAATTTTCAATATTTTAATGGCATTAACCGGCCTGCGTGGATTTTAATGAATAAAAACCATGCGTGGAAGGAATTCGCCGAGGGTAAACATTTCGCCGTTCCGCATTTATGGCGAGGATGTTTATTTAATAAAGTGTCGTGAGTATATGAAAATATTTCCCATTTATGTTCATATTTATTTAAAAACACTCAATTTTATATATAAAGTTTTAAATATATAGCGAAAGCTATCACGAGGTTTGACTTGTATTTTTACTTTTTTTAAACTTATTTATTTTTTTATTTTTAAGTCACAGCCTTAATAAATTTAATATATACTTACGCAAAAAACAAGACCAAAACTTTATGAAACAACTTTAAAAAAATCACAAATAATGCTCAAAACGTACACAAAATTGAGAAAAAAACATCAAGCCTAGACAAAAATTCAAAACAGTATTATACATAAATATAAAACAGAAAAAAAACGAATTGCTACACATGCCCATTTATAATTCAAATATATATTTGAATTTCAAATACACTCGTGTAAAGATGAATATAATGAAATATTTCAAATATACTCGTGTAAAGATGAGTATGCTGAAAATAATGAATGGTGTGTCGATATAAATAAATAAATAAACAAATATTAAGTTTATTGACAGCAACATAGTATGTACAAGATCACACCTGAATAACACTTCTAAAACACATAAATTGCAGACAATACATCAAACACAGAAGCTATCAAAAGGTCTGGGCTCATCTAATAGCATCCCCTCGGCCAAAATACACCCCACCAATATAGGGCGAACCCAGCCACGGGGACACCAGATGTTTTTCAGCCCACACCCTTAGACACGTATAAACAGGAATATATACAAAAAAATAAACACAGAAAATAAATATAGTAGATGACACAAATAAAAGAAAAAAATACATTCAAGAGAGAATCCACCAAAAGGTCCGGGCTCATCCCACAAACATTCCCACGGCCGAGATACACCCCACCAATGTAGGGCGAGCCCGACCGCAAGGGCATCAGGGGGCTTCCAACCCACACCCCCGCATATCTAGATTAAAGAATAAATATAATAAAAAAGAAAAAAAAACAAAAACGTATGGCAGAAAACAAAATAAAAAGTAAACCCACATATACCACCTCAGGTTAACTGTCAGCAAGAACGAGAAAAAAAAAGAAGAGAAAAGCCTCAAAGGAGTCCAAATTTGACATAATGACAAATGGGAAGTAAGATAGTTGAGACAACATTGAAATAGTTAGGCAGTAATACATTGAAATAGATAAGCAGTTTTAAAAGAATTAATGAGGAAATGACGCACAAACACGTATGCACAATCCTCGATTCACCACCTGCGAAAAGAGAGAAAAGAAAGAAAATAAGAAAAGAAAAGCAAACAAGAGACCCCTTAACCACTGAGAAACCCATTAACCACTGAGAAACCCATTAACCACCCAGAAGATAACGCTTTAGAGCATCTCTGAAGGTATAACTATTCACCCGCTCCTTCAAGGCCTGGGGCAACTCATTCCAGCATTTGCTGGCTGAGTATGAGAAGGATCCCCTGAACAGTGTTAGGTTATGGTTTGGGATAAGCAAAAAAGTCTCTCTGCCTCTAGTCTCGTAGCCGTGAAAGTTTCTAGACCAATTCAGTTTTTCGAAGAGATAAAGTGGCATTTTTGAACTGGTAATTTTATGCATGAGTACGTTTAAGTGAAGAAACCGTCTTTGTTTCATGTCAATAATTTTAAAAGCTCTCAAAAAAGGGGTGATGTGTCCTCTGGGGGGAATGTTGAAACAATACCTACAGCAAGCATTTTGCAATCTTTGCAATTTCCGTTCGGTTCTCCTTAGAAGGCACGGTCCATAACATAGATGCAATCACCATACTCGACTATTGGGATAATGAGCGCGTCGATTATTCTACGTCTAGCCTCAATCGATAGGTTTTGACGGATGCGATAAATATTTTTAAGCCGCGAAAAAGCCCATTGTAATTTAGTTCTAACGTGAGCCTCGAATCTTAAGTCATATTCCATATACACACCTAAATTACGCGTCACGCTCTCTGTAGGCACAGTCGCGTTACCAATCTTTATATGACAAAATAATGAATGGTGTGTCGATATATGACAATATAATGAATGGTGTGTCGATATATGACAATATAATGAATCGTGTGTCGATATATGACAAAATAAGAAATGTAATTATTAACGATTAATCTGAGCTCAAATCTGATATGTTTTGCAGGGGAAAAATTAGCACGTTGTAGTAGTTTAGATATGTTGAACAGACGTATGAAGAAATATTGACTACACAAGTTGCATTGTAGCAAGCATGATTGGGTGTTGAGGTAGAGGACAACTAAAAAAAGAATGGTAAGACCAAGGGAATATTTTTAACGTACCTGACTACACAAATTAGAACGCTAGCATAAGTGAAAGACGTGCTAGAAGATGGCTGAAAAAAGTACGTTAATTTATGAAATTTAATTCTTAATTTCTAGTCAGTAAAATAACGTGTTTCAGTCCTGATTTTTCTTTTCCTTTCCTCTCCTCCATCCCTTCCTTTCCTTTTCGTTGATGATATCTCACTTTACATGAAACATAATATTCGGGTGATTGTCCGTCTTTGTGGGGTTCGTGGGCATATGCTCACATATGTGTTTATGGATTTCGTGGGGATGGATAGTCATTTGAATGATTTATGCGACCACGTATTTTGCTTCATTTACTTTTGTTAGGTTAGTTGGAAGGGATTGCCACCTGGCAAGAAGCCCGACAGATTGTTTTTGCAATAAACGTAAATAAATAAATTCAAGATAAATTAATTGAATTATGAAATAAACAAAGATAAAGTCTGAGAAGATGTATGGATGGGAAAGAGGCGAAGGAAGTATGTTATAACAGGAAAATTTGGTGTTCTAGCTTCTCCACCTCAACAAAGGAATTTCGTGGAGTAATATTGTTTGTAAAAATGGCTGTTGTAGAATAAATCTCGTAAAGCGTTAAAAATAAACAGGTGGCATTGAACAAAATAAACATTTTCATATAAAAATATATGACAAAGGTTTTTTTTTCTACTTAATTACAGTGATTTTTTGCTTGTTGTGTACATATTCAATGTGGGATTTACATATGTGATATTAATAATCCTTAATTAAAACTCGTAACGTGAAACAGTAAAATATGAGAGTTATACTGGCTAATGGAGGTGCGGGGTGGCAAGAGGAATGTGGAGGGTGTTAATAAATAAACAGCAAATAGTGAGACGGGAGGAAGAATGTAAATTTAATGTTACCATAAAGAAAAATATAAAATCATTCATCCAGACATACCATACGTGAAAATAAAAAGGCAAAAAAAATGTATGGAATCAAGTTTTTAAGAATTTTTATGCTTTAAGTGTTTTATGAGCAAACTTTTGTTTGAAATAAGAAAATAATAATAATATTTAATAACAATAATAAAATAATTCATATGGCACAATTTGTAAATAAAAGGGCACTCCAACTTTTATTGACATCAGATGTTATTTTACATATAATTTTTTTTTAAAAATTACAAATGCAGAAAATGTACGTTGTTGATAACTTTATTTTAAGATTTTTTTAGTGGTAGTAAACTTCATATTAAAAAGAGAAGTGAAAAAACACTTTTAAAGTGGTAATTTTATTTTCAAGATTTCTTTCTGTTTTTATTTGATTTTTTTCTCACAGGTTTAAAATAAACAAAAATCTTTCAAATTTTATCAAATATTTTAGCTTTAACTTTATAGATCTCCATATAAAAATATCTAATAATAAATTTCTCTATTGTTATATTTATTCCATTAATCCTCGCCACACGTATTTCTACCTTCTATCGCAAAGCTTTTTTTTTCGCATCATTTTTCCTAAAGAAAGTCTTGGGATAGTAGGTAACAGCAAAATAACAAAGAAACATTATGTTGATGAAACAGTGCATATAAATATTCATATATCTACAATTTGATACCAACTTTTCATTTGATCCAGTTGTGCCAACGTGTTAACGAGATGGGAGAAACGTTCTGCAGTCAGTTTACTTTGGCAGACAATTGGGGACATTGTGCTCTCGTAGTGTCACTCTACAAATATTTATTGGAGGGGAATTGCGAGAGGATCAGTGGGAATGGGGTAGGAAAGAGAGGAAAGCTGACTCCACGTTTTAGCAGCTGCCAATATGCCAGGGTCACTCTGTCACTATTATCTAGGTTATGTTATGCATTCCGTTTTATATTGCCTTTGAAAAAATAAGACAAAATACAAAGAACGAAGAATAAATTGAGGTCGAGCAAGGAAAGGTATCATTGATCTTTTGTCGCGCATAAATATAATACCATCAGGATATTACTTTTGCCACGCAAAAATATAATACCATCAGGGTATAATTTTTGTCGCGCATAAATATAATACCATCAGGATATTAATTTTGTCGCGCCTAAATATAATACCATCAGGATATTACTTTTGTCGCGCATAAATATAATACCATCAGGGTATTACTTTTGTCGCGCATAAATATAATACCATCAGGATATTAATTTTGTCGCGCATAAATATAATACCATCAGGATATTACTTTTGTCGCGCATAAATATAATGCCATCAGGGTATTACTTTTGTCGCGCATAAATATAATACCATCAGGATATACATTTTGTCGCGCATAAATATAATACCATCAGGATATTACTTTTGTCGCGCATAAATATAATACCACCAGGAGATTACTTTTTCAGAGTGATATTTTATCAAAAAAGGTTTTCTAGTTAGTTTAAACTGGCATTCTCCGGTATTTTACTTATAACTTATATCGTGACGTACAAATGTGAAATGGGAATGTATGCGGATGCTGGATACTGATGATATAGTTTGGTAAGAAAATCATACGACATATGTAATGATAAGAAAAAGATCTGAGATTTGAATATTACGAAACGAAAAGTCATGGTGATGGTAAAGTGTGAAAGATAAATTAAAGACAACCTATGGCTGAACAATAAAAGTCATGGTGATTGTTAAGTGTAAAAGGAAAAGTAAATACGACCTATGGGTAAACAATAAAAGTAATGGTGATTGTAAAGTGTAAAAGGAAACGTAAATACAACCTATGGCTGAACAATAAAAGTCATGGTGATTGTAAAGTGTAAAAGGAAAAGTAAATACGATCTGAAGCTGAACAATAAAAGTCATGGTGATTGTAAAGTGTAAAAGGAAAAGTAAATACGACCTGAAGCTGAACAATAAAAGTCATGGTGATTGTAAAGTGTAAAAGGAAAAGTAAATACGACCTGAAGCTGAACAATAAAAGTCATGGTGATTATAAAGTGTAAAAGGAAAAGTAAATACGACCTGAAGCTGAACAATAAAAGTCATGGTGATTGTAAAGTGTAAAAGGAAAAGTAAATACGACCTGAAGCTGAACAATAAAAGTCATTGTGATTGTAAAGTGTAAAAGGAAAAGTAAATACGACCCGAAGCTGAACAATAAAAGTCATGGTGATTGTAAAGTGTAAAAGGGACAGTAAATACGACCTGAAGCTGAACAATAAAAGTCATGGTGATTGTAAAGTGTAAAAGGAAAAGTAAATACGACCTGAAGCTGAACAATAAAAGTCATGGTGATTGTAAAATGTAAATGGAAAAGTTAATACGACCTATGGCTGAACAATAAAAGTCATGGTGATTATAAAATGTAAAAGGAAAAGTAAATACGACCAATGGCTGAACAATAAAAGTCATGGTGATTGTAAAGTGTAAAAGGAAAAGTAAATACAACCTATGGCTGAAGAATAAAAGTCATGGTGATTGTAAAGTGTAAAAGGACAAGTAAATACGACCTATGGGTGAACAATAAAAGGTAAGAGCGAATGAAGAAATTCTGCTACTTAAGTAATATTTTCTCGGATGATGGAATAGTTACTGAAAGTAGGGATATCAAACGGTGTGTAGTGATAGCAAACAAAGTCAATGGGGCACTAAAACATACATACTCAAACCGGGCAGTATCAAAATCTTCCTAGATGATAGTGAATAACAGTATTTATGTACCAACTTTGATATATGGTAGTGAAACAATGCTAAATAGAACCGAAGCAATGCTGTAGAAATGCGTCCACTTAGAACAATACATGGAGTGAAAGTGTAAGACAGAATTCAGCACATAATAATGAGGAATGAATATTAACTTAAGGCTGATATGTTGAGTAAGATGAAGAAGAGCAATATGAAATGGTTTGGAGTATATAAAACGAATGAACGAAGAATGACTTACAAAACAAACATTAAGTGTGAGTAAAAGACATGGTATAGATACAAATTTTCCACGACAATACAAAAGAACCAGACGGAAAGTCAATGAACTCGGGAAATGAAGGGGAAATAAACATTTTTTTTCTTTTCCAATATATTCACCATTAACTCTAATACATTTTTCAGATCTTTCAATAAGCTTATTTATACCCACGAAAAAAAAAACAAGATTTGTTTTTCAAAATTTCATAATCAAAATCAGCTAAAATTGCACTTTTATCTTCTTCATCGTCTGTTAATTTCTTCCCTCAAAGTTTTTTTTTTCATATTTGGAAACAAATAATAGTCAGACGGACCCAGGTTTGGGCTATGGGGAGGGTGATTTAAAGTTTGGATGTCATAGTTATGAAGAGCATCCAATGCAGAATTGCTTGTGTGCACAGGTGCATTGTCAAGCAAAGATAGAACCCCTTTTGTCCACTTTCCTCTACTTTCATTCTTTACCGCTTCTTTTAATTGCATCAGCAGACCAGAATAGTACTTTTTTGATTATTGTGATGCCCTTATCTTTGTTATCTATCAGCAGTATACCTTTCGCATCCCAAAAAACATAGCCATAAATTTTTCAGCCGATTGCGACACTTTGAACTTCTTAGAGGGCTGTGTGTCCTTTTTATGCCACTAGATGGACTTCTGCTTGAACTTAGGCCCATAATGATGAACTCGAGTTTTATCTTCAGTAACGATTTGGTTCCAAATCTCATCTTTGTTGTTTCTGCAGAGGTCTGAAAACTATCGTAAACATTCGACGCATCGTTGTTTTTAAAATATCGTTAGTATTCTGGATGAGCACCTTGCTTTGAATTTTGACATCCCTAAATGCTGATGGAGGATATTCAAAATGGTTTAAGATGATACTTCAACCATATCGGCAAGCTATTATTTGTTTAGACGGGCATCTAACACAACAAGTTTTTCTACTTTTTTGACAATGTTTGAATAAGTGGCCTTAACCGATCGTCTAGGTCGGAGGTCGTCTTCAATCGATTCTCTCCCTTGCCTAAAAGACTATGCCACTTATAAACAAATTTTTTTTTTCAGGGTAACAGTCCCCGTAAACCGTTAACATCTCTTCGAAAATGATTTGAGACGTTTTCCCATATTTTGTGAAAAACTTAATAACGGCGCGTAACTCCATTTTGTTGCCATACTTGGGATGTTATTAACGTTTGACATACTCTCCCGGCGACATATTAAACAATATTGTCAAAATTAGACAAAATTTGGATGTACATGTTAATAATGAGTCATAATATCGAAACATGCGCATGCGCACTACTGGCCCCTACCTTAACCCCTTCATTCCGCGAATTTATTGACCTCTTCTCGTACATTATCTTCATATTACGGTCGTACTCGTCCTCCTAATAGTGTGTGCGTGTGTCTCGGCTGAAAGGTGTTGTGGGATGATCTCAGACTTATTGGTGACTTCTCTCGAATGAGTTTTTTCTTTTCTCTGAGAATGTGTTTGTGATTGCGGGCTATACGAGTACTGTATTTTGTTGCTATTTTTGTTTTCGGCGACCTATTATGTTATTTTAGTAACTTAATTGATTGTTTATTTCTTGTCGTTTCTTAACTTGATGTTTTTTTATTAATTTACGTGTAAAATAGTGTTGGATGAAAAACATCTGATGCCGTCGCGGCCGGGCTCGGCCTGTATTGGTGGGAGTTTACCTCGAACTTAGGGATGTTATGAGATGAACCCAGACCTTTTGATAACTTCTTTCCTAAATGTTATTTATTGGGAATTATCTCGAGATATGTATGCTTTTTTAGAATATGTTTTTATATGCTGTCATTTGTTTTATCGAACACTGTTTATTCCACTTTATGTAACGGTAAAACTATATCGGTTTCTAGATTTTCACCTCTTCATCAGGGGAGCACAAACAAGACTTAATTCTGTTCGAAATGGTATCGACATACACACTTCTAACTGTAAAAAATCGGGTTGGGGATTCTGGGTGGAGGAAGGCAGGAGACAAACAGTGTTAGATAAAACAAACCACAATGTCTTATAACCTCCACAATGTTGACAAACAAAATATTGACAAACAATATTTCAACAAACAAGTTAGATAAAACAAATCACAATGTCTTTTAACTTCCACAATGTTGATCATCAGTTCGATAAAACAAATCACAAAGTATTTTAACCTCCACAATGTTGATGGCTCAACAATGAATAATGCGTTTATATATGTACATAATATTTTGACAAACAAGTTAGATAAAACAAATCACATTGTATTTTAACCTCCACAATGTTGACAAACAATATATTGACAAACAATATTTTGACAAACAAGTTAGATAAAACAAATCACAATGTCTTTTAACCTCCACAATGTTGATCATCAGTTAGATAAAATAAATCACAATGTCTTTTAACCTCCACAATGTTGATTGCTCAACAATAAATAATGTGTTTATATATGTACGTAAGCAACAGTAAATCTCCACCAAAGTACCGATAAATTTCCAATAAGTAAAGGTGTCCGCCAGGGCGATACCATCTCGCCAAAATTATTCAACGCTACCCTGGAGGATGTGTTCAAAAAGCTTGAATGGGAAAATAAAGGAATCTACGTCAATGGTTCATATCTGAGCCACCTTAGATTTGCAGACGATATTATTACCTTCGCTACACGTCCTGAGGAACTGCAGAGCCAAATACTGGAATTAGCGGAGGCAAGCAAATTAGCAGGCTTAAAAATGAATATTGATAAAACAAAATACATGTTAAACCGCTTTGCTGATGCCACAACTATCCAGGTGGACGGTACACAGCTAGAACAAGTCTAACAATATATGTACTTAGGACAAAGTATAACATTTGAAGACTGTATTTTAAATGAAGTAAACAGAAGATAAAAACTAGCTTGGAGTTCCTTTGGACGACTAAACTACATCTTCAAGAGCAAGCTCCCAATCTGCCTCAAACGGAAAGTATTTAACCAGTGCATCTTACCAGTACTAACATATGGATGCGAGACTTGGACTTTATCAGTACGAATGATACAAAAGCTCCAAACAACACAACGCAGCATGGAAAGGTGCATGCTAGGTTATACCAGAAGAGACCGAAAACGTAATGAGTGGATACGAGCCCAAACAAAGGTTGAAGATGGTGTAGAGATTGCAAAAAGACTCAAGTGGAAGTGGGCTGGACATATCGCCCGAGCAACAGATCATCGTTGGACGTATGAAGTAATCCAGTGGCACCCAATAGGTATAAAAAGGCCTGTAAGAAGACCTAAGTCGCGCTGGGTGGACGAAATACGTAAGCATGCAGGTATTATGTGGCAGCAATGTGCAAGGGACAGGATTTTGTGGAGACAACTTGGAGAGGCCTACATTCTGCAGTGGATAGATACAGGCTGAAGATGATGATGATGATGATGATATGTACGTAATATTTTGCCATTCATAAACCTTTATTTTTTTTTAAATTGAGTAAAACATTTATTATTTTTAATACCTACAACCTTTAAAAAACTATGAGTTACACAAACAAAAAAATATATAATATATACCGGCGACATCAATGTGATATTTCATTTAAATGATTTAGTAAACATTCAACTCTGATTTCGCCAAGGTCCAAAATCTTTCCATCACATTCGGCCAAAATATAACTGCCCGTATTGACACAGAAGCGGTAGACACTAAAAATAAAACCCTCATACGAACAAGTTGACACCGTACCACGGCCACAAAGTGTTTCGAGGGTTGGTAAATATGTATGTTAAGAAGGGAGGGGGAAGATCGGGAACACAATGGGGTGGACAGCGCCGTTTTATACATTTCTCGGGCCACAATAAAAATAAAGGGTCTCCGCTAAGAAGATAGTCCACTCCAGTATTTTATCAACTTTGATGTATGTATGTGAAACGTAAATGTGGAATAAAACTGAAAGAAGCCGAATAAATACTGCAGAAATACGTGCAATGATGATATGGTCTTATATTGTATTACATTTTCATTGTATACATTACAGACTTGATAACTTATTGACATGTGGCTATCTTATCCAATAAACCAGAAAATTGTTAAAGATACCTTAAGTAAAAACCAGATAATACTATTTTTTTTAACATTTGTAGGTTCCAACGTTAGTCAAACTCACAACTCTCGGGTCGGAAAACAGACGTATTAAGAGTGTCAACGTACAACTGAATAATAAAGTAAGTGATAAGGAATGAATGTGATATTGATGCTGATGTATTGAATAAGATGAAAAAGTGCACTATGATATGGCTTGGACATGTAGAACTAACAGAAGTCTAAAAAAACAAATAAAATCAGTGCAAATATGAATAGAAAGCATATTAGAGGAAAACCGAAGAATGTATGAATAATTCAAGTGAATATTTCAATAGAAAGAAACGCAAAAAAATAAAAAAATCGTAAAGGTTGTGTGAAAATGAGTATAGATGTAGAAAGAGCAAAGCATGCGTTGAAATAAAATACTCTGGCGATATGTCTTCTCTGCCTACCCAGACAGTATTTCATAGATAGAAGGAATTTCATAGATCGCAAAATATTTATTACCTTAAATTGATTTTCATGCTTTTTTAAGTATTCGATATACCAGCCAATAACATCCCAGCCAAATAATAACAGTTAAATATTTCGGAGAAAAACTTGGCACTGTTTTTTGATTGTGTGTTTTTTTTGTAAAGGTTACTTGGCTAATCGTTTTGTAAAGTTGCTTAAATTGACAGAAAATTTAGGAAATGCCCTCCTACAGTCCCTTGAACTGTTTTGAATTTTTTTGCACAACAATATGGAGTAGATATTGTTTATAGTTAAGGCGTTAACATTGTGGAGGTTCAAATATATTGTCATTTATTTTATCATGAATTTTATGTGCTGACTGTGATAATGTCTATATAGAAAAGACAAGTAGATCTTTCGAAAAGAGATTTCGTGAACACAAATCCTCTAATTTACTCTGAAATGGCTTATCATTGTCACCGTGAGAAACATACTTTATCTATCGATGATGCCAAATTCTTGCATATCAGTAGTAACGGAAATAAATTTGACAGATTAGAGGTCCTAGAAATTTCTAAGTTAGTACATCAATCCGAACATCTGGTGAACAGTTATATCCCAAAAATCTCTCCGCTCTTGGCCGAAATCGTCCCATGTCTCCCTCACCCCTCAGCCCCCAACCTTTGAAGCGTGTATATCGGTACCAGTTCGAACAGAATTTAGTCTTGTTTGTGCTCTCCTGATAATGAGGTGAAAGCCTTGAAACCGGTAGGGTTATACCATTACGAAAAGTGGAATAAACAGGGTTTGATGAAACCAATTATAATAGACCAGTTCTTGCAGAATTCACTAAACAAAATATGTTCAAGTATGTGGCTGGTCTATAATAATATGACACCAGTCTAACCTAAGCACTGATCTAGTAACAATATGGGACTACTGTATTTCGCCAAACTTACTGTACACACTATTTATCTAACGTAACCCTAGAACTTAGCTTAGATAGCTCCTGTAGATATGTCAGCCCTGGTGTTGGAGAGATGAGGTCATCAAACATCCCTCCGTCCTCTCCAAGAGGGTCTTTTGTTTGTCTATCGATTGTTTGTTTACAAGTTCTTTTACTACCATTGCTACAAACACCATTTCCATCCCACTCGACCCAAACAACACTTCTCTTTTTATAGAGGGAAATTAATGTTGACGAGTAAAAAACCAGAGCAGACAAACATATAAAATAAAGAACAAGAGAAAGAGGCTTACAACCGAAGCTAAACTAACAGTTATTATTTTCTTGGATTTTTTTCTGTTGTATTATTTATATTATGTTTTGTGGAAATGTTAAATTTTATTCGGTTTCAACTTGATTAAATTCTGGCCAGGTAAGTCTAACTTGGTGTTAGAGTATTTGCCAATTTAATGACCAAAAATGTTAGTGTTCTGAAAAGAATGGTCGATTTATAAATTTAAATTTAATTAATTTTAACTAACAGTAGATAAACTTTATTAATTCAAGTAAAAGTCACTTGATTCTAAACGTTTTTATCAAAAAAATAACAAGCATATTTATGACTATAGAATAAATCTCAGCTGATCAGAATCCAATAATTCTTTGAAGACATTTACTGATGCTTCTCTGGTATTGATTTTTTTGTGCCATTTTTCTGGTATTGTTTTCTGCCGTAAATACAGTAATTTTTGAAGTACTAGAAAAAGGAAAAATCAATTGACGATAGGTTGAGTAAGTAATGCAGAAGAGGCAATGTTTCTTAGCGCAACTTGAGATCAATACAGCAACAAAGAACACATTTCAAAGCGTCATTTATTAGTAAATATTAAGTACATGTAGAATCCACTGATCAAGCTATCTAATTTGTTAAATCTGCTTTAAATGTACAACAATTGTAGTAACACCAACACTCAATTCTCGTGCCATTTACAAACCATTTGTTAGGTGTTTTCTTACCATAAAACTTTTGATTCATCGTTTTCAACGGTAGCAGGATGTCCCGGACCCTCTTTATATTCAAGACTTACGAGTACGAATCCGTCCTAAAATATTTCAAACCAACGCCGCACTTTTCATTCAGAAGTAGTTCCTTAATGAAGAAGTAGGTAGCGAAAATGTTCAAAATAATATAATATAAAAATCAGTCATTATTTTTGGAACAACATAATACAATTTACAATGAACTCCCATTTGATGAGAGCTTTTAAAATTATTGACATGAAACATAGACGATTTCACCACTTCAATGCCTTCTGGTATGAAGGTATATCATAGACGATTTCACCACTTCAATGCCTTCTGATATGAAGTTATATGATCATACTTACGTTGGTTGAAAACGAATCTTAGACACACATTTTGAAGGCGCTACAAAAAGTAAGGTGATACCGTTACAAAAAGTGGAATAAAAATTGTTTGATAAAATAAATTACAATGATAAGTGATTTTTTTGTGATTTGAACTTTCTTTTACTTTCTCTCTTTTCACTGGCAGGAATCAGGGTTTTCTTTTTATTTTTATCAATTTTCTGTTGAAAATGTGAAAACTTCCAAAGTAGTAAAACTGGTACCATGTTGTTAAAACAGTAATGAAGTTGTCAAATAGTTAATTGTTGCATTAAAGAGTATGCACTTAATTGCATTCTATTGTTTTTGATGCACTTGTTTCTTTAAATTTATTTTCATTGTCTTTGATTTATGGGAATGAAACACTGATGAGGGAGGATGTAGTTGATAAATCCAGTGAGATGAAGGTTTGAACATGTATAAAGAATGAACGAAAACAAATATAAAGCATTTATTTGAGATGAAGGATTATCATAAGTAAATTATATTTTGAAAGGGGCGAATGTCAAGTAAGATAAATTGTAGTAGATATGTAGGAACTACGGTCGTCCCTGAATATTGTCAACACGCACGGTCAACGACCGACGAAATGACCTTCGGATACGTCCAAACGTCGCATACCAAAACATCGATATTGTTTACCCACGAATACTATTTACGATACATTCCACAGTAGAAAGAGAACGCATCAAGCTGTCTCGCCGTTTCCGCAAACAAATTGTTACCCACAGTATTGTTTGCAATGTCTGCAATACTGCAATCGACCATCTCTGCCCGCACAGAAGCGAGATAAAAATATATTGCGGGCACACTCTCGCGCCCATTTTGAAATGTATAAATACCTACTTACCGATAAATAAAGCATCATTTGATCATTAATCACTATTTATTATTCATCGATTCATTCACTCTCTGCTTCCGCATTGCTAATTGACGTATTTTATTTAAATACCAAACAATCAAAATCATCATCGCGTCCTTCAAGGACATTCGCTAAAGATATATAAAAAAGTGCATGGTTATGGAAGACGTAAAAGATGAGTATTTTTTTGGGTCCCATTGGGAAACGAACACATAACCCCCGATTTAAAAATCAAGCATCTTACCAAGAATGCCACAGAAGTCATCAATATATTAAATTGTTGTAACTTACCGAAAAAATCCAGATTAGCTTCCATGTGGTCTTCTGATATGGTCACACAATAATAAATTTGTAAAAAAAACACTAATTTGTGGTCTTCAAGACACAAAAGCATTAGATTTGTCACTATTTGATATCTTTAACACAAAAGTGTCAAAATTTTACTAAATATTCTTTACATCGTGAATCATATTATCATATACTCGTATCTTGCGAAATAAGTATTAACTTGAATGTGTTAGTGCCAAAACGGGTCTCTGTATTTCAAGTAATTATGTTAAACAACTATTTAATTAAAGAGAAAAGCTTTAAGCCTTGAACTTATTTCTGTTGATTCGACAAAAAATTTAATTTTTTAAGGATTTCAGACAGTTTTTAGACGCCACCTGAAAATATTCCAACCCTAAAGGTAGCGGGCGTTTCATGACGGTGGCCACCTTTGTTCTTGATGTTATTTCTGCGCCACTAACTCAGTGGACATTGGCTCAACATTCAACAGGAGAGGGAGGACCTCAACATCAAACTCACCTTGTGGACAAAAGGAGTATTATTAAAAGGGCAAAGGTGGCATTGCAGAAAGGAAGAGGCTATACACGACTCAGGACAGGGTCGCTTTAATAACAAGTACAATGTGTGCGACGTACATAAGGGTTCAATAAAATGACGCACCAGTATGATTTAAACTTAGATATGAAAAAAAAAACTATTCAATTAACTTAAATTGACTTTTCAGGCCAGTTGCGTTTGACAAAAACATTTTTAAACTGGAAATGTCTTTGTAAAATTAAGGCATTGTCATGTTGGTAATGCTTTTGTAAAACGAAGCACGCTTTTTACTTTTATTTAAGTTTATTGTGCAGAATTTTCCCCATACATGCAAGTCACACACAGACAGAGACAGCAGATCTCCAAAGATTTTTTTATGGAAGCACACAAATTTCACCTCCTCCACATTCATACATCTCGTCATTCACAAACTTCAATTATTCGCACTCCTCTCTCCCAACCTTCTTTCAAAATCTGGTCCATTTGATTCAACTATATGTTTTTTATATATTCAAGTATTACAACAAAGTGTATGACATTCTCCAAAGACCCACTAGAGTGCAGAATTTCAGTACGTGACGAGCCAATTGAACAAGCAACCCAGTTCAGATATCTTGGCAGTGAACTGCTCAGCTCTCATGACCTCCGCAGAAAAGTAAGGCCCACGTATATAAAGCTGCAGTTGTGGCGGGCTGCCTGAGAGATGTCATATAGAGGAATAAAAATATGAGAACAGATAGCAAGATACGCATTTATAATACCTGTGTTCGACCTATCCTCACATATGGCATCGAAGCTAGAGCGGACACTGTTAAGACCAAAACTTTGCTAAGTACAACATAAATGAGAACTCTACGTGATATTGCTGGGAAGACTTTGCGTGATCGTATAAGGAACACCACGATCCGAGAGATCTGTGAGGTCCAAGATGTGGTCAGATACTGGTACCAACATGTACAAAGAGCGAATTACACAAGAATCCCATACATAGCTCTGCATGGGGTATCGGATAGACGGCTTCCACCAGTCGATCATTTTTGTAATAAATACCAAAGCATATTGTTATGAAATATTATATTTTATTCATCCAATAGTAGGGGGTAATACAACAGGGATTTGGTCGTTGATGGTCTCGTGAAGTAGAATGACCTGCATCTATCTGTTAAAAACACGACTGGCGTGTGCAATAATAAGAATCGGTTGAAAACAACGATTATCGGAAGATTTGACCAAAATTTATAATTATATGTGTATCTTCTTCTTCCTAATGTCATGCCAGGTCCCCCCAAAGTTGAATATCACCTGAGAAGGCATATTTGTCCCCGGCAGCCCGAAAAAGATCCCCAACGCTCCTTATACCAGTCCAATCACGTATATTGCGGAGCCAGGAGATTTTCCTCCTGTCGAAACCTCTTCGACCCTCTATTTTGCCTTGGATGATCAGGTGCAGTGATTTGTACTTTGTTCTTCTAAGTAAAATAGGACACCTTTCGAATCTAATCTAAATAGGACACCTTTCGAATTTTAATATTAGTCAGCAACTCTCTATCAACTTTAGCTCTTTGAAGAACCTTTGTGTTGCTGACCGTAGCATTCTCCGGTGTATCCACATTTCGAATGCTTATATGTGTATACTACACTCCACCTAAAGCCGTATGTGTTTTAACATATCCAAAGATTTATGAAAATTATATTGTAGTTCTTCTTCCCTTGATTAGTTTTCTTTGATTTTAATATCAAATATGTTTAACAAAACATATGCACATGCGAGGAAGTACCCAACCTACTGACTGTAGAAACCATTTTCTTATTATTTAAATATGTTTTTTGTATTAATAATTTATAATATCAAAAACAGTTTTAAGTTTTGCAGAGAAAATCCCCATTTATTAAAGTCTGCAGTCTAAATGACGCTTTATAACTTAAAATGTTATTACAAGTATTGCCATAAATAACGCTCTAACTATACGTCTGAAAGGACAGCCTAAGTAACCAACAAAGCCACAGAAAAGAGTCGGCTAACTGTGGTTTAAAAGGATTGTCTTAATAACCAACAAAGTTAGAAAAAACTTACACGACCTTTTAAAACAACGAGAGTTATTTTAACCGGTGGCGCAAGTCTTGATGTCGATCCTTTGCAGAACACTCGTGATTATACGACAATTTACGTGTGCTCAAACATATTTAAAAGAAAATATTACAGAATATGTGTCCACCTGTTCCCATCGGATAGGTACAGAGAAAGGAGAAGAAGGGATAAATGTCACCAGAGCAGGACAAAAGGGTTTTAAGTACAGGATATTATGATTCGGCAATATAAACAATCCCGACCGAGAATTTTCAGGATAGTTTCAGAATGGGGAAAAATGCGTGTGACATTAATAGGGGCTAACAACAAACGTAAATTTATTTCGCAATTCAGAAATTTGTATACATATATTTTTTTATTGTTTGTGCTCCGATTAAGTGTAATTTGTTATAAAAAATGTAAAATTATGGGCGTAAGGTAATTATGGGTGTGAGGTAATTTTTGGATGTTTAAAATGTTTTCCTTCGAACAATGATTTTTTTATTTACTTTACTATTTTTTTGACCCATCGCTTGTTCTACTTCAATTGCAAAAATTGGCATATTACACACCCAAAGTTTGCCTTTAAGAATTTTCCCCCTCGATGACCTAGTAGGTAAGACGTTTGTCTACCGGCTCAGGGGTAACTTGTTTGATTTACGTTAAAACACAGATTTAAAAAAAGGGATAAATGTCTGATTTTCATTTAAAGCCTTCGGTACATATTCCTAGTTGGCTGGAAAATATTGCTTCATGGCAACCAGCCTTCCAGGCCGTACTGTGAATAATGAAATTATAATACAACTCAATACATCTTTAAGTGTAACAATATGTTTTCATTTATTGAAGTGGCGTAACTTCTTAGTTTACAGACCAAGTATTCAAGTTTTTTTCGGTTAAGTGCACTTCAACATATCCGAATTGATGATGTGGACAACTCTAGCGTTCTGTTCTCTGCCTACCCCAGTAGGGAAACGGCGTGATGGTGTGTGTTGTATTAAACTTTTGATGTATACACTACAACCTGGTGGGCTTATTGGCATGTGGTAATATCTTCCAGCCAACCAGAAAGATGTTAAAAAGGCCATAAGGGAAAACCAATATGGTTGTATGCGATACAACCTGGTAGGCTTATTTTCAAGAGGAAATTTCTTACAAACAACTATAAAGACGTTCAACATGCTTTGAGCGAAACCAATACTGGAATCCTTTTTAAAAAATCTGGGTTCCTACGGAAATCGAACTCGCAACCATCGGATTGGGAGTTAGTGTTTTATCAACAAGATTATGGGGGTTTTCGGAGGCCGTTATGTAGGTATGTATGAAAAATATAATAAAATATAAATTTAAATTAAAAAAACAAAATAAATCGTTTTTTAACAACCATACAACTTCGAGTTCAATTTCGATGTAAAAACATCTGATAAATCCGAAAAACATGCAATGTTTTGCTTCACTTGCTATGCTCGTCAAAACAACAGGAGCGCGTATCGAACAGTTCAACAATGGGAAATGAAACAGAGTTAAGTGCAGAGCTAAGTGAGCGCTCCCTCCCCGTTCTCCGCCTATCGGAACGTAAACAGCCGGGGGGAGGTCTGAGACGTTCAGATTGGCTTCTAAGCTGAGCGTTTCTGCGTTGGACATTTCTCCTCTAGATGTTTCTACTCGCACATCGAATAGATTTTCGACGTTTCTTCGCAGGGGTATTTCAACTACAAAAAGTTTATTTCCTGTCATTTTTACAAGCTGAGATGTTTCTGCACTAAATGGTTTTGTGTTAAACGTTTTTTTCCTAGATGTTTGAGCATCAAATATGTTTTTTGCAGGACCTTTATTTGCACGGGAATTTCAACAAGAAGAAGTGTGTTTGGTGGGATTTTTGGTGTCATTTCAGCACTTAATGTTTATGCGTTGGACATTTATATGATGAATTATTCAATGTCGGATGTTTTTAAAATATATTAATGATTAAGTCATTTATTTGGTTCCGTGTTCTGACCATCAATTATGTCACGTGTTTTCAGTACTAGGCGACACAGATCACCCTATCATTTACATAAAACAGGCGGGTCCTAATGCATGTAGTCCCGATGTTTGACCTAATTAGCATTCATGTGTGTTGAGTCTTGTATACTGTAACAAGCACGTTCAGTGCTAATTTTGTCCTAAAAACCTTGTACTCGTATTTAAAGGTTTGCCGTATCTCGTCACCCATTTGAGTCTTAACTAATCTCCACGTATGCCAAAGCAGTTGGTCTCCACGTATCATGTTTTCCGAGACGAAGAGTTTCAATCTCACACAACCTATAAATATGATGCTGCACAATAGAAGATTACTTGATGATTCCTTGCAAAAAGCTTCATGGGAGGGATATTTCTACGCACGGTTAAATCTCTGTAATATTTAAGCTATAAGCCGTTTCTGTTCTAAAGCAAAACAAATTTTACGAACTACCCCTTTGTCCCCGATCCACAACAATAGGCGATAAATTGTGCAAAGCACACATATACAAGTAGGTATTTATTAATCCCCTGTATTTATTTGTTTAAAATATACGAAGGTGGTCCGATAAGTACTTAGCCTCACCGCCCGATGGCATCACTATCGCAAGAGCAATTTTTATCGCGTAGTACATTCTCGTTGACAGCTACTGTCAAAATTTCAGCCGAAACGGACGCGTAGTTATCAAAATTTCAGCCGAATCGGACGCGACAAAACATGGTACACACCCGAGACCGAGATGAATACACTGGTACACACCCGAGACCAAGGAACAGTCGAAACGTGGACTTCACCCGGCGAACGTGCTCTGAAGAAGGCGAAGACTGTCCGATCGGCCGGAAAGGTGATGGCCATCGTTTTCTGGGATTCAAAAGGTGTGAACTACATCGACTTCCTGGAGAAGGGCAAAACGGTCACAGGGCTCTACTATGCCAAATTATTGGGCCGATTCGACGCCGAATTGCAGAAAAAACGGCCCCATTTGGCGAAGAAAAAAGTGCTCTTCCATCATGACAACGCACCGGCTCACACCTCCGCCGTCGCCACGGCCAAATTGGTAGAATTAGGCTACGAACTGCTGCCCCATCCACCGTATTTGGCCCCGTGCGACTTCTTTTTGTTTCCAAATTTGAAAAAGTCACTCGCCGGGCAGAAATTTGAGTCGAATTAGGAGGTTATCGCCGCCACGGAGGCCTACTTTGCAGACCTCCAGAAAACGTATTTTTTAGACGGGTTAAAGAAGTTGGAGCATCGCTGGGTCAAGTGTATCGAACTCAAAAGAGATTATGTTGAGAAATAAATTGCCACTTTTCCAAAATTTTTGTTATTCTTTTGTTGGCTAAGTACTTATCGGACCACCCTCGTATATCTAATCAAGTCACACTGTAACCCATCATCGCCCATCTTCGTAGTGTATTATAATGTTAGATACCTATATTCTTGTAATATATCTATCATTTCTTTCCGTATTATCATAGAATAACGGGTGTAATACATAATAAATCAAGTACTTTAATATTTGACGTATGGTATATGTATATTTATAACATTGATACATATGAATATATATAAAATTCTCTAATTTTCTCTCTGCTACCATGTTTTTCTCCTCGCAATCTCCGTCAAATATCCCATGTCCGATGATAGTAGAAGGTGTCCTTAAATTAGACCGATACTACGAGGACAAACCAGCAACAGTATCTGCGCTAAACGTTTCATATTTGGGATGTCAGTGTGTGGGATTCAGTTCATATTGAAACGTGACATATTTATTTATTTTTATTGACGGTACAGTATACCTTACAAAATTATTTAAAAAAAGAGCATCATTCATTGTAAAGAAAAATAATTTTAAATTCAATAAAACTAAGTAAATACACGCATCAATATATATAAAAATGTATAAGTAATCATGTACAAAAGACAAAATATAAAAATTTACCAACATACACAGTTGCTTATACGGTCTTCGTCCTTGCTGGACCTTGGAGTTGAGGATACCTTAGCTATCCCAACGTATGTTAAGTTCAATTGAAAACCGAATCTGTGTCATGGTGCCAATTTTTTAAGTGAATAAGCCGTTGCACATCAGCAAACTCACCGGTCACACTGCAGTACTGAATCTAATGGCACACCGAAGGGAGACGACCGGAACACACTGACATGTTATCTTTTTTTTTTTCCTATTTTGAAAAAGCAAATATGACCGAAGTCATATAAGTATACTTATACCCCCAAATACTAGGCGGAAAAATGCCTGTGTATGAAGGATAGTAGCTCAGCGCGGGGTTCGAACCGATTACCTTCTGCATGCACCTATGCACCTTGGGAACTCTGTAGTCTAGTTGCGTGTTTTCACGCTTGGAACTCAGACGTAAAAAAATCCTCTGGTTTTCACTGAAGGATTCTTTAACAAAGCTCTGGTTAGTTGGAAGGGATTGTTACATGTCAATAATCCTACCAGGTTGAACTGTATCTAACGAAAGCGTAATTTTAAACCATTCGTTCCAATTTTCTCCCCTTGGTACTTATCTGTATCTAATGATTTTGCGTCAGACATATCCCACCGGATGTTAGACCATTTCTTCATTAGGTGTTTATTTGCTTAGATGGTTTGACACTGCGACGTTAATTTGTGTCTCCATCGAATTTTTCCTTAACTCTTCCTTCCCTGTGATGTGTAACTAGTACAAATTGATTCCAAAAACTTTAATATCCCTATTAATATAATAAATACTGGGTTCAGATTTAAGGTATTCCTCCGTAATAAATCTACGCATTGAATGAAAAAAATAATATTAATAATAATTAGCACTTATCGGCCACATCAGAGATATTTTGTGAAAATCGGGAATAAATTCATCAATACAATCAAACGTGTGCTAGTGTGTGACGTAGGCATATTCATTCTAAAAAATCGCTATGGGTGAGGAAACGACGCTATTTACGTCTCACTCTCACTCTACTTCGGTATATGAGAACGCAAGAAATATAATCTTAGTTCGCTCGCTTCTCTCGTTTCAGCAGCTCGCGGGCATTCATTTGAGGTGGTCTCTTCGCCCGTTTTGTGAACGTCAGCCGATGTTTTTTTCATGTTTTCAGCAATAAAATTATAATTATTATCACTTTTGACTTCAAATTTAATTAAATTAAGCGATTGGCTTTGAGTGTTTTTATTTTCCCGGTTTTAAATCACTCATTTTTACATCTGTATTGATGTGTATTGAATACACACCACCGGAACGTGCGAATTTTTTTAGCACAGGAAGGGAAAGGTTAAAGGGACCATTAAGCGCAGAAAAGTTTTTGTATAATAAATGTTCGTACAACACTGAGATGAAATCATCGTCACCTAAAAACGTGTCTTCGCAAAAAGATTTTTCATATAAATCACAGTGGTAAAACGACGATGCAGAAATGTCCCAATCGGAACGGGACAAATAAAGCAGTATTCAAGTTGGAGACAGACACAGTGTGTTGAATGGGTCTTGAGGAGTCGAGTCAAGTCTCGTTAGTCACTTGCTCGGCGGAGAATATTTATCTTGTGATTGTTATTTTTAAATCCATCACGAATATTTAATATTTGAAAATGTTTATCGTGAACAAAATTTTGCAATAGAAATACATTTTTTGAAATCATTGAATTTTTTTTTATATAGATAATTAAGGTCCTGTTACCACCGGTTTCTACATCAGGTCATGCTTGTATCTAATTAAAAGTATTTATTATCCTATTCAGAGTATTTCAACTCGTTTATAACATACTTGAAATTATAGCAGCCTCATTTTGAATGTGAGACAAAATATATAAGAAAATAAGAAAGAACCGCACTGGGAAAAAAATATTGTATTAAAAAAGATGGGGAGAGAGAGATAATGACAAGAGCCGAATTAAATACTTAGGAAATGCGTACATTGAGTATAATTTATGATAGAACAATGGTTGATAGAAAACCTCATTGAATATGAATATGTAAGAAAAGAGAAGAGAAAGATGGTTTTTTAATAGAAGAAAAATTATTGATAAATACTGAAAAAACAATTCTACATTACGAATAAGACAAAAGAGAAGAGTATGAGTGGGTCAAGTAATGAATTTTTGGAGAAGAAGGTAAAAGTAAGCGATGGAACTGTAGAAGATATGTATGTTATATTGTTGTTGAAAAGACAAAGCTGCATTTTGTAATAAAAAATCTGTCTCATTTTCCTCTGTGCCAACCCCGACAGGAAAATAATTTTATCTATTTATGTACTACTATCACTGAACTGTGATATATCTTCGTAGCGTAGTTGGTAAGATGCCCATCTTCTTATAGGGATATTGCGGGTTCGATCCCCGCTGGAATCAATTTTTTTTCTACTTTTCACTTTAGTCCTTTTTAACAGCTTTCTAGTTGGTTCGAAAAGATTGTCACATAGCAATAAGCCCTCCCTCCAGGCTATGTACACATTTTCAATACTTTCGATATTAGAAATGAAATGAGGTTTCTGGCGGGGGGGAGGGGGGGGGGGTGGAGTCGAATACCTCCAGTCTGGTTTTCACAGAAGACTTGTTGAATACCTTTCTGGTTGGTTGAAAGAAATTGATACATCGCAATAAGCCCACCATGCTGTACTGAAGATAATAAAAGTGTTATATAATAATATAATAAAATGAGATGAGATTTCTATTCACTTATACGATTAATAAAGCTTTCTTCCATCAAAATACAATTGAACTCTTTTTTATCACACTTGAGTTGTACTCTCTCCCACCAAAATTTAATCAAACCCCCTCCCAGAACATTGAACTCACTCCCATCATAATTGTTTTGAACTCTATATTTTCAAAATCAAAATTACTTTCTCCCATCAGAATCAAATTGAAATATCTCCTATCAGAATCAAATTGAAATATCTCCTATCAGAATTGAATTAAACTCTTTCCCACCAGAGTTTAATTGAACTCTCCCCCATCAGAATTGAATTGAACTCTCTCCCATCAGAATCGAATCGAACTCTCTTTTAGCGAAATCAAATCGAACTCCCTCCCATCACAGCCGTATAAAACTGGATACGTGTATGATATGATGCTTCGCATGTGAAGGTAATTTCGATCGATCAATAAAACTTCAAAAAACAATGACTTCCCCCAAATCCAAGATAAATAATATATGAAGGTGAACTGGGGATGAGTCACAGTTGAAAACTTTAATAAACAATAGAAAATCGTTCAACCCCTAACCATATCAAAGCTTTACAGATTTGACGGGTGATGGGGGAAGTGTACTTCACAAGTGGATACAAGTGCATGAAAATATGAATGTAAAAAGGATCGAACCCAGATTAAACCTGTTTGTTAATAAACGAGGAAACAACAATATTGTTTATAGCACACGGAATGCACTTATGAAATACACTTTTAAAGGGAATCAATTTTTGTGCACATAAGATAAATAACAGTTCAGCGACATCTTAAGACGAATAATGGACAATATATTTTGCTAATTGAATTCCTTTTATTTGCTAACGTTCGTGTAATTAATATTGTATATCATCATCCCTATCACACATGTCCTTAGTGGGGTAGGCAGATAAAACATGTCTAGCCTTTATTCTTTCCTGATACACATACAAAACAGCAGGCTGGAATGGAATGAATGAGCCTTTTTGCAAATTAACTCATGACAACAAAAATTATCAAAACCGATCAAGAAAATGACCTCTTCTGCGTCTTTCTTCCTTCACGCGATTTTAAATAATAAAGGATACAAAAGTCTATTATATTTTGAGCCATACTGCGTAATCAACTGGGAATTTTTTCAATTCTTTAGCGTATATGATATATATATATATATATATATATATATATATATATATATATATATATATATATATATATATATATATATATATATATATATATATATATATATATATATATATATATATATATATATATATATATATTTTAAATCATTTTGACTTACGTAATACTCGCTGCTTAATTTTGTATTATTTTAAGTATTTTATTGTGTTTGTATGTATTTTTATTTGATTTTATCAAATTATTACATTTTTTTGCATTGCATGAAGCACTGACTACCTTTTTTTTTCAAATAATTTTGTAAGGTACACTGTACCATCAAGGAAAACAATAATAACTGATTTTGTATTTGAACGTACTGTAAGGAGTATAAACATCAAGTGTCAGAAGAACAACAATCTTCAAAGTGAACTGCTGCACATTAAACTGCAACCGCTTTGTTAGTTCCGTTTGTAAACGTTTGAACGTTTTGTGGTTTGTTTGTTTACTTTTAACAGACAACTGCAGTCAGAATGTCTATGGATGCGCGTGACGCAATCTTTTTACAAACAAGACAAAGTCTTGTATTGTGCTGTTTTCTAACAAATTGATCAATGTAAATTCTAGCTTGTACTTTTCGTAAATAAATAATATTATATCTTAGCCAAACAAACAGGCATTTTAAACAATAAATATATATTTTTATTGACTGCTTCACACGAACTTCTCTTGTTTGAAAAAGTAAAGACTATTGAGTATATACGTAAGGTAAAATATCAGCCAAAATTATTTTCTACCTGAGCGTTAAGCCAGGATATTAATTTTGTTCGTTGGTATGTAGAACAGAGGGTGATTCTTAGCTCGACTATAATAGTCAAATAAATGAGGTAAGCCGAAGGATCTCTTTCAGCCATCATTCCCTTAAAGTGTTGCGAAGATTCATGCTTACTGAAACCAAAGTTTTACTCGTGCAATCTCTGTTCTTTTCAATTTTAGACTACGCGAACGTCTGTTATTTGGATATTACATATGAATATAAAGTGCCAATGGTACAATAATGCAGGGGTCGGCAGACTTGCTAGTGAGAAGAGCCAAATATTAAGTAAACAGAATATCAAAATTTTCATAGAGCCGCAATATTAATTTTCACTGTAGTTATATACATTTTAATGACGAAAAAAAAGAGATAAAATCAAGATTTTTATTTCAGTCCTAGAAGTTCTTCTTTGGGACCTTGTGCTGACGTATCATATCGCACAAAGAGTAATACTTGTGCTGACATATGAATGGTTCAGAAGCCAAGTGAACCAAGTCCAAAAATATTGAATTTTAGATCACTGCATGGAAGGTGTGCGAAAAACTTTAGCTTTTAGCAGAAAATGCTTTTGTACAAAATAAGTGTAATAAATGTACTCAATATAACATTTTTCAGAACTGCGATCACTAAAATACCGTACAAAATTAGAAACACTAAAATGTTTTAACGTAGTTTACTCAAAACTAACCAGAATGGACTTAGTTCACTTGGCTTGTGAACGACCCATATCATATCGCACAGAGTAATACTTGTATTGACATATCATATCGCACAAAGAGTAATACTTGTGTCACATGACTCATCGATTGCAATTGATATTGCAGAAGTCAGTTTAATATCTTTGACTTGCTACTCTGCTACATTCGAAGACATTTTGGCAGTTCTGGTGCGAACACGCAGGAAGAGAATGTGCATTGCGATTGTGCCGTTTGTGTTAGGTCGGCGGCAGTGTTCATGCTCTTCTGATGAGGCTGCGGAGAGAAGGTGAAGATGGAGATGAAGAGTTGCAAATTCCTATGAAAAGAGCCGCATGCGGCTCGCAAGCCGCGGTTTGCCGACCCCTGCAATAAGGAATGCAAAGTGCCACATCACACTTTGAGAAACATACCCAGACGTGGACTTTTACCGGGTGTTTAACGGTCAACTGGATAAGTCTATTGGTGCGAGTACACCAGGTATGATTAATGGAAGAACGTGCCTAAAAAAAAGTTTCGTTCAAAAAAACTACGTTGTCCCAATCGCGGTCCAAATTTAATTTTGTCCAAGTGAGTCTTTTTTCGGCTGGTTTTTCGGACAGTAGTGGTTTCTTTCCTTTACCTTCGAAATTTCACTACATGAGCTAGTAAATGTCTTTTGATAGTGCCACATGACACAATTAGACTCTTTTTACGGAAAACCGTCTGTCCGCTACGCAATGATATACGAGAATTCTTCTCAAACACCTGTAAAATCACTCTGTCCTCGCTTTTTCGTTGTTTTCTGTGCAGTGCCACAATCTGACAGGTCATCGACGTTTTTACATCGGAATAGCGTTTCACCCACTTACTTATAAATGTCTGATATTCTCACGTATTTAGCAACGGCTCCAGTTGACGTTTTTGGTGCTTTCGTATGTGTACACAGAAAAACGGCTTCTTAACGTGAATCATACGCGGCACTCATTATGAAATATGCTCTTGTGTAACCAAGGTAGAACGACAACTGAGTTTTTCTATACAAAGCATTTTGGAAGAAGAGTCCTGCCACCTGCTCGCGTTCGAATCTACCCTCTAACGTTTTCCAAGAAAAAAATGTAGCAGTACACGCTCTTGTCAAGTAAACTGTATGTGTAAGCTTAATAAAATAAATTAATTAAACAATTACCTCGCCTTCCAAGTAAAATTCTTATTACTCCTTAAAATATATGGTGGATATATTTAAATTCCTGGATTACATTTAATTTGGTTACAAAATATCTTTAACTTCTAATACACTTAATTTGTATTGTTTGCTTTCATTCCAGCTGTGACAAGTATATAACGCACCAATTAAAAACTATTTTGTTACACGAAGAACTCATAAATGGTAGCTATGAAGTGCAGGCTCATTCTTAATGCGGATAAAAAAAATGTTTGTAGTCCGGTTATATACCTGAAATCCAACTCGAGACGTTAAGGTGTTTAGTAAGCGTGCTGAAAGCCATGGCGCCGAGAGTAAGATTTAAAATGCAATTTATCAAGTCGTTGAGTACGTTCCATGTTCTTTTGTGTGTATAGTGTGATGTAAAATAAAATAAACTTATCTCAGTTCACGCGATATTGCGTTTTGAATATGAACGAGTAAATGGTTAATTTAAAAACCTGAAATTTTCTCCTATTCCCTCCCTTATCATTGAATGAATTCTTCTGGTATTTTAATTTCTATGGTTCTACTATTATTGATACACAGCAGTATTTAAAAAAAAAATCAAAAGCCGAAGAGGTATTGGCAGGAGGCCAATTTCCTGACTCTGCAATATACGTGATTGAACTGGCATAAAGATAGTTGGAGATCTTTTTCGGGCTGCCGGGGACAAAGATATCTACTCTCAAGTGATATTCAACGTCGGGGGAACCTGACATGACACTGAGAAGAAATGTAATAGTTTTTTTTTGTAAAATGGATTAATGTACATAAACGTGTATATAAAAAAATAAATAGGAAAGTACCTTTACTTTTATTTTTCTAACAACGCCAAATTAATATAATTTTTCTTTTGTTTATACGAACACGAATAGGTTGATAAAAAAATAAATAAGAAAGTACCTTCACTTTTATTTTTCTTACACGGCAAATTAATATAATTTTTCTTTTGTTTATACGAACACGAATAGGTTCATAAAAAAATAAATAGGAAAGTACCTTCACTTTTATTTTTCTTACACGGCCAATTAATATAATTTTTCTTTTGTTTATACGAACACGAATAGGTTGATAAAAAAATAAATAGGAAAGTACCTTCACTTTTATTTTTCTTACACGGCCAATTAATATAATTTTTCTTTTGTTTATACGAACACGAATAGGTTGATAAAAAAATAAATAGGAAAGTACCTTCACTTTTATTTTTCTTACACGGTCAATTAATATAATTTTTCTTTTGTTTATACGAACACGAATAGGTTGATAAAAAAATAAATAGGAAAGTACCTTCACTTTTATTTTTCTTACACGGCCAATTAATATAATTTTTCTTTTGTTTATACGAACACGAATAGGTTGATAAAAAAATAAATAAGAAAGTACCTTCACTTTTATTTTTCTTACACGGCCAATTAATATAATTTTTCTTTTGTTTATACGAACACGAATAGGTTGATAAAAAAATAAATAGGAAAGTACCTTCACTTTTATTTTTCTTACACGGCAAATTAATATAATTTTTCTTTTGTTTATACGAACACGAATAGGTTGATAAAAAAATAAATAGGAAAGTACCTTCACTTTTATTTTTCTTACACGGCAAATTAATATAATATTTCTTTTGTTTATACGAACACGAATAGGTTGATAAAAAAATAAATAGGAAAGTACCTTCACTTTTATTTTTCTTACACGGCAAATTAATATAATATTTCTTTTGTTTATACGAACACGAATAGGTTGATAAAAAAATAAATAGGAAAGTACCTTCACTTTTATTTTTCTTACACGGCAAATTAATATATTATAATTTTTCTTTTGTTTATACGAACACGAAAAGGTTGATAAAAAAATACGTTGTTCATTTCCGCTAATAATTAAATCAAAAAGTTCGTTTCCTTAACGACGATTTAAGTTGTAAATAACATCGGGTTCTCTGCCAAAATACAATTTCAAGTTCACGTCCCACTGTTCCCCGGTTCCCACTGACCTGACACGACCCCCTTCTCTCCACCCCTTGATCAGCTGCCTTCTCGCAGCTTCTGGACCAGAGCCAAGAGACATTCAACTGGCCGGCCGCTAGGTGAATGGTGCGCCAGAGATACGTGTTTACGTACACTTTGCCTCCTTCACCCAGAATTCCAGTTTATGCCTTTTCCCCCTGACCTGGTTTGGATGTTGGATTTGTGCATTCTGTAAAACCAGGTCATCACTATAAAAAAACAGGTCCGTTGTTTAATAGTTGGAATGTTAGCTATCTGATAACTTGACTTAATTTTAAATAGATTTTTACATTGTAAAACACTAATTTAGTATTTTAAATGGATTTTTACATTGTAAAACACTAATTTAGTATTTTAAATAAATTTTTACATTGAAAAACACAAATTTAATATTTTATATGGATTTTTACATTGTAAAACACTAATTTAGTATTTTAAATGGATTTTTACATTGTAAAACACTAATTTAGTATTTTGAAACTTTGTTCATATCGGATGGCCACAAAAAATGCGATATTGAAATAAAATACGAAATTATAAGTTTTTGTTTGTGATAGTCAGCCATCTTGTAGATGAAAGACGCCTCTACATGTAACGGTTTACAATGTGCAAGTTGTTGCACTTCTGCAAGCACATAGTCTGGACACATAAATATGGCTGAATTTGAAGATTATAACCTACCCTCTACAACTTTTTCTTTATAAATTCTTCCCCTATGATAGAAAATAAAATAAAGGGATTAGGAATGAATGTGAACTTAAGGCTGATGTTTTGGGTAAGATAAAGTAGAGCACTCTGAGATGGTTTGGGAAGGTAGAACGAATGAATAAAAAAAGACAAAAAAAAATGTTTAGTGCATATGTGGAAACTGTGTAAGCGGAAGGTGGAGGAAAGTATGTTTGGATCAAATGTATTATATTTGAAAGAAGTAAATGTAAAAAGTAAGATTATTTTTAGGGGATGTATCTCGTGTAATAAATATGTATTGCGATAAGATAGTCAGACATTGTTTCATATCTGCTTACCCCATTTTTATCGGTCAATAATAGTGGGTTCGAATCCTGAATAAGAGCGTCCTCAAACGGCATTATATAAATTTTCATTTTATTATTATAACTACCTTGACAGGGCACGGCGTGATGGTATATGTTTGAATCATTTTGTTGTAGGATAGCAATAAAGCTCTGTTTTACAATTTCAATGTTTTTTATGTGTATATATTTAAGTCTTTAATATTAGCTGTCCTCAATTGAGAAAACGTCTTTTCTAAGGTAATTTAGTTAAAACCACGGTGTTCTTTATACAAAAAAAAAAAAAAAAGAGAGTTTATCACCAGTGATTTCCAGCCAACCCAAATGACAAATAACAATTTAATTTAAACAAGTTTGGGAATTCCAAACTTCACATCTGTGTTGGCAACTCACGAATCAACATCTCGACTTCCTGTCATGCGCTTATCTGGCCTGGACCAACATCGATCTGAAGATCTAATAGTCTGATAGCCTTTGAGGCCAAACATTGGCACTGCAAGATGCCCCCACATCCATCACAGCTGACAGTATGTTAATTTTACTGTTTCTATAAATTGCACTGGGAATGCTTACTGCTTGCTGTTCACTGCATCGCTGGCGTTTTATTAAGATATCAAATCTTGTTTAAAGCACTTTGATTGGGTTAACATTTTATTACTTTTACAACAAGAATAACTTAAACAGGATGACTTCCATGATCTATTATAGTTGATAATAAATACACTTGTCTTCCGACTAGGGGTTGCGCATTTAATGCCCATCGTAAACCTATATATTTTTTAAAGATTCGAGTCCTATTTTCACACGAGGTATCTTTCATATATTTCTGGTTGTCTGGAAGACATTACCACACGGCAATATTCCACTAAAGGCACTGTTGCGACATGACCATTTATACTGGAGAAACAAGCCACCATTTGATTCGAAATGCTTCGTGCGCGAGCAACTTTCGTTGGATTTGGCTTGTCTTGGAAGACCCATACAGTCGACTGCTGTTTATTTTCAGGCTCATACGCATATATCCATAATTCATTGCCTGTCACGATCTTATTACACGAATTTGTTCAACATTTCTTTGGACCAATAGACACGAGCCTTTTTTTGAGCGATTGTCAAATTATGCGGTATCCAACGCGAACAAATCTTTTTGATGGCCAAATGTTCATGCAATATTGAATTTTTGAGTGGAACTTATGTCCAAAAATGCCTCAATCTCACGATAAGTCACATGACGATCTTGCAATATCGGTTCACGAACAGTATCGATGTTTTCTGGCACAACAACCGATTTTGGACGACCTTCACGAAATTCGTCCTAGAGCGAACAACGACCACGATTGAATTAGGAAAACCAGCGAAGCACAGTGGCAGGGGATGGTGCTTCATCATCAAAAGTCAAAGCAAGTTGTTCGGCATACTGTTGTTGAGTCAGTCCATAAAAAAAAATCATCGCACTGTTATAATCCAGGTAGAGATGCATTTAATTACTCAACTGGGATAACTGGCAAGCGACTGTGAGCACTTACTTCTTTGTATTTTGTCTTCGAAACTTGAGGATTCAATCTGTCAGGATTTCTTTAATCTTTGTAGGTTCTGCAGAATGTTCCAAATCGAACTCAAGTATTTGATCTTACGGTTTTATTTAAGAATAATACAATTCACTTCAAGCGTTTATTAATAAATGACACGGTTTTTAATGATGGAAGGGTTTATATAGCCGAAACTTGTTTATAAAATATTTATTATTGGAACTGGGATTTAGTATGCAATTTCGTCGTCATAGGCGAGCATTCCTTAAATAACTTAGCATGCGATAAGTCTTATATAAACAATCCCACGCCTTTATTACGTAAACCTTAAAACGATCTATAACAGCACGAAAATGTTCACGATTTAATTCCATTTTTGGCCGAGATTAATTTTTCAAGTCACTGTAAACAACACAAATAGCACTCGTATGACAAAACTATTGTGAGCACGTATACCATTAAAAACGTCAAACTTTACGATGCTGATGTCAGATTTGACGTATCTACACTGGTGTTGCCACATCTCAAAGCTTAAGTAGTAACTCTCGTATACTCTATTTTTAAATATGTAATGAGAAAAGCGTGGGGTATTACCGGGTCAGGACTTGATGTGACGTTGCAGGTGTAGGCAAATCTGTAGATCGAGAATCGGTCTCCAAAATTAATAGAAAATATGAAGATATCAGTCGCCAACTTTCTTGAAGTAATGATTGATTATAGACGAAGGTTATTTTATAAATTACTGCTTATCCATCGTCTTTTTATCAGGACGGGGGGTAAAAACAATGAATGACGACCTAATTTAAAGAAGTGTAACGTGAAAGTATATAGTGAACGAAAGGAACTGGGTTAATACGGAAAATTATGATCACCGAGTTAATTTAAATAGTACTCCTCTGCTAAATATATTTCCCGTTCAAAAGACATCCTCTTGTAGCTTACCTATTCCCCTCCCCTTATTGGGCATTGCTCTCTTCAATTAGAAAAAATATACAATATTTTATACATAAATTAATTCATCTTTACCTGACGAGGAAGACTGAGGTTTTTAAAACCGGTAGTATACTCAAAGAAAACAGTGATGAATACAAAATAAAAATAGCAAGTGTTTTATTATTTTTATTGAAAAAAAATAAATACTGAAGCAAATATTTAGTGTGTCGATGTCTTAATAAATACGAAATGTCATTACTTAGGATGAATATGATCTAAAAAACTGATTGTTTTTTTGAACGATTTTACTGTATTTATTGGCATCTTTCTTCCAATCAGAAATATGTTAAAGAGGCTTAAGTTTATTAAGACTGGAAACCTTTTTATAAAATATATTATTTATAGTTAAGGTCGAAAATAATAGAATCAAATAATATAGACCTAAAACTGAGAATACTCCTCATCAAGACCTATGTATGGAGTATCTTGATGTACGGCTGCGAGACATGGTGCCTATCCGAAAGAGATAGACGAAGACTAGAGGCTTTTGCGATGTGGTCCTATAGAAGACTATTAGGAATTTCCTGGAGAGACCGCATCACAAATGAAGAGGTTCTCCAACGAATCGAAGGAGGATGGCACCTGCTCAGGATCCTGTCCGAAAGGCGTGCAAGATGGATCGGTCATATAATACGACAAGAGGGCCTCTTGCATGCCATAATGGAGGGTATGACCGAGGGGACAAACTCTAGGGGACACCCACGCCGAGAGTACCTGAAAGACCTGTTGGTGGACGTGCGCTGCTCAACATATACAGATTTTAATAGAGCCGCACAGGACAGGGGGGAATGGAGGAGAAGAGTTGAAATTGCTGCAAACCAGTCTTAGGACTGCAACCACGGAGAGAGAGTTAAGGCATCAACATTGTGGAGGTTAAAAGACATTGTAATTTGTTTTATCAAACACCGTTTATTCCACTTTTTATAACGGTATAACCCTATCGGTTTCAAGGCGTTCACCTCATCTTCAGGAGAGCACAAACAAGACTATATCTATCGATGATGCAAAATAAATTCTTACATTTCAGTAGTAACGGAAATAAATTGGACAGATTGGAAGCCCTAGAAATTTCTAGGTCAGTGCACCAAGGTGAACATCTGGCAAACACATATATCTCAAAAATCTCCCCGCTGCTGGCCGAGATCGTCTCATTCCTCCCTTCCCCCTCCCTTCCCCCTCCCTTCCCCTCCCTTCCCCCTCCCTTCCCCCTCCCTTCCCCCTCCCTTCCCCCTCCCTTCCCCCTCCCTTCCTCCTCCCTTCATCGCTCCCACCACCAACAAACAAATTATAAAACAAATTACAATGTCTTTAAACCTCCACAATGTTAATGCCTTAACTATAAATAAAATACTTTATTTTCCCCCTACACTGATTAGTCAACCAGTTTCAAAGCCTTAAGGTTTTCGGAAGTCCTAACGAAAAAACCTTTATAAATACAAGGAAACTAGTTAACTCGCAATATAACAATTGTTGGAATAGTATAAAAGTTGTAATGAAACTTTAAGTTCATTAAATACGAATTTAAAATTACTTTTACCTTGATTTGTTTTTTTAATTTTTTGATGTAATGAATTTTTCTACTCTTTTAAAAGCTACCCTTTAAAATAAATGAAAATGAATCTATCGAAGCAGCTAATTCGTTTGAAATAACCTCCCGTCCCCGTGAAGATCCTAATTGATTATCTCCCAGGACATCAGATCCTTCGCCGAGCTAGAGTTCTCCTATAGTATGATATAATATAAAGCTTCCTTCTCCTGATCTCCTTTGCGCAGTCGAGTCTTAACAACGACGCAGCTAATTTAGTGGAATTAATATGCGTATTTGAATGATTTCAAAGCTTAATAACTAAACTACAAGAGCTTTTAATGATAATATACTTGCTTTGAAAGTCACTGAAATATTCTACATTTACATAGGATGGAAGCCTTAGTATAGAAAATTATTCATAGGCTTTAATTTCTCACTTATTGTTTTGCCGACTTTTTATTTTAATTTAAATAGCACTTAATTATTTTGCCAGCTGGACTGCACTGGGTGTTCCACAAAACAAGTTATCCTCGGTAGGAGACTCCAGGACAACTTATCGGATTTAATGTGCACCAACGATAGATTCTCTCCAAATGCCTTTTCAACTAAAAAGGTATTGTAATTTATTGTAATCTTAAGCATTTCTCAAATAATAACCTTTGACGACCTGTTGCTTTATTGTTAAGACGTCTGTGCTGCAAGCCGGGAGATGCGTGCCAGATTTCTGTTTGCACTCTTAAGGTGATCTAAATCAGTGTTCCCCAACCTTTTTAGACCTGTGGACCGGTAAATAAAGGAATTTTTTTTCGCGGACCACTATTACCGAAATAAAAATGTTTTTTTTTATTAAATATTTTTTTAATCTTATATTGGGACAGATGGATATATAGTATGTAACTATAATTGACAAATATACATACTCGTATAACAGATAAACAATTTTAATTGTAACATTGTCTGATACAATTAAAATTTACCAAAAACCATGGGGTTTTTGCAACAAACTAATGCGAAACCTGTTGTTGATCTTTGCTAATATATTGGATATTCTTGGCTGCAGTGCTGTTTCTGACAGACGAAGTGCTGCATTTACGTCCAGTCTATTCCTGTGTTTCGATTTTCTTGAGGACATGGATGAAAATCCTATATTTAATATTTTTGCATGGCGAATTTCTTGAAATTTGGTATACTGTTTGCGGCCCAGCTGAAAGTCTCTGCGGCCCGGCACCGGGCCGCGGGCCACCGGTTGGGGAACACTGATCTTAATGACCACCATTTCAAATTATCTAAAAAAAAATGAATCGTTTTGTGTGGTTTTCACTTATCTCTTTAACGTCTTTATGGTTTGTTCTAAGAGATTTTGACGTAGTAATAAATTCGCCAGGTTGTACTTTGTATGATATACCGAAAGTGTAATACAATACAGTTAATCTTTTGAAAGGTAAAGACGGGGTGAAAATCCAATTAGTAATTCTCAAGATTACAGTGAATATACTCGTACATATATACATGGCAATACTTCCTTTCAGTACATAGAGTAAAGATAAACTAATTTATGGTACAGTTAATAATTATTTGAACTTCGATCTCGTTAATATCGGTGATGCTGTGTGAGCATTAATCCATTAGGATGAAGTTAAGAAACCCTTCACCATGCAAATGTAATCACTCGCGGCAGGATGGATAGAATATCGTAAGATAATTAGCGAAGAGAGAATTCAAATAATTCATTAGCGTCTTCAAGGACGTTTTCAAAACTATATTCCGCGAGATGTGAAAAAAATGTTTCGTGAACACACATTTGCCATCATGATATATTTCTTTCGAAGAGACAGAAAGGACCAATCACCGCGGTTTCTTTCCAGTACACTCATAACCTTTGTTTCGTCTATACTCAAAAGTCTTGTCGTTTTTCTGTTTCTCTCACTTTTTCGTCAATCACAATTTAGGATTCTCCTCTTTTTAGCTCAATTTACGTCGTTGGCGTAAGCCCATAATTTCAGGAAAAAAAACCGGGTAAGATGAGTCTCTCAGAACTGTCATAACATTGTTTTTTTTTATAGCTTTTAATACTCACTATATAAGTTTTTATTGATTTAAAACTTTGTCTTTTTGCATTAAAACCCCTTAATGTGATGTGATGTATCTTCGCGTCCTTTGAGTCTGTGTCTGGAAGATTATATTTCTGAGAGTAGTAGAGATTTAAGTTCGATTTCGTTATCATTGAATAAATAGATTGTTCCAAATCGTTTTCAAAAAGACAACGTATTATGCAGTGTTTTTACTGTTGCTTGTCCTTAGACGCGAACAAATCTGATTGTGAACTGTTAACGATATGGGTGGTGTGTACAGCTTTAGGAAACACTTTAAGACAACCATTTAGGAGGTTTGATCAAAATTAATGATTATATATGAATACTAAACACACACACTTCATAGACCTAAAACCGAATGTGTTACTATCACATATCGGAAGACATATAAAGATTTCTTAGTAGTTCGTCTTCTATGATTTTTTTACCAAATATATTTTTCTAAACTATGCAATGAAGAACCTAATCTAATGGCTGCAGGCATTATTCTTACACTCAACTAATATATATTATATTTATGGTATATTATTTTTTAATTTTCAATAATAGTGGATGCTAGTGGACTCCTGAGCTAGAACGCCCTTAAGGAGTATCTGCACTCTAAAGGGTAGTAATAAACTGTATTTTTACAATAATTACCAACATTTACAATTTACATAGTTTTCATATGAAGGAGAATCGTCGAGTACATAACAATAAAAAAAACTGTTTCATTTATAAAATCCGATTCCTACATTTTTTTCCCCTAAACTGATAATTCCTTAATTTTTTATGCATTGTTATATGCATTATTTTTTTACATGCATACATTTATCCCGCATTTAGTCAATTTCTTTCACTCTGCTTTTGTCTCCAGGTTTCACTTCCATACTTTTATGGGCACTGAACTTTGATTTTGCAATTGCTTTATTAGTGAATACAGCACTCCGTGCAATGCCGCCATTGTTAGTTACTGCAACATGCATTTTTATTCATAATTTTATTCTAGAATATGGTGCTTTTATGACAAAACTCTTCCACTTGTTAAGTCTTACATTGCTGACACCCGATTCAGAAACCATAATTTAAAATGACTTCCTTTCATTATTAAAGATTGCGAAACTATGTTCTTCATTCTTATATAAATTCTATATATTGATGATTTATAAATTAAAATTATGTTTCGTTAAATCAAATACAGAAATTGATTGTGTAAGATTTTTTCCATCAAGTAAATTTATGAAACCATCTAAATAAATGTTTATTGGCTTGAACATGAAAAAAATCCAACTAAGGTGTATCTTTCAAGATGCTTGATTTGTTTCAAGTAAGCCCACATATTTTAAGCAGAAATTATTATTTGTGTGTATATGAATACTTTGCAGTTTACAATTAATTTTATTTATTTATCAAATTCATGTATAATAATTAAAAAGCAATAAACGAAAAGTGAATACATTTTTTGGTTGGGCAATGAAATATTAGAAGGATATATCAAGATCTGCTAAATTGATGGTTAGTAATAGGGTACAACATCGATGCATGGGAAATAATTATTAATTTAAGGAGCAAAATAAATGCGGTAGAAATAAGCACACTGGGCAAAGCACAAATATGTTATGGTATATGTGGTGTGTCAAATAATGACAGAATGAAAAACGTTATTAATTAGGATGCATGTGAACTGAACACAAACGTATTAAAGTGGGTGTACGTTGAGATGGGTGGACATGTTGAAAGGGTTGTTAAAATATTGTCTAAAAATATATAAGCAATGATGAGTGTTAGTGCGGTTGAGGACAACCGAGAAAACATAGTTGCATCAAATTAATGTAATTATGAAAAAAAATTACTCTTAAGGATTAAGAGAAACTTAAGAAACTTTATGAGAAGATGGATTGATGTAGAATGCAAAGGAAGTACACATTGTTGTAGAAAATTTTAGCGCTCTATCTACTCTACCTATTTCAAGAGGGTAATGGCCTGATAGTTTGTATATTTATGTATATTTTACGTATAACTGTCAACTGGTTTTAAACAAACAATTTTTTTTTTGACATGTCTAGTCAATATTTCGCGTGGTTGGTCTATTTGTATTCTCGAAGAAGGAAATTTTTGTTTTCAAAATTTACATATTTATTTATTATACGAGTATATCCTTACCACTTCATACGGTCTTCTGTCATACATTGCCATTTCGTGTATTCTTTTTAGAAAACGTATTTTTACACATTTTTTTTGTTTTATAATGACTACTATAAAGTAACACTAAAAGGTAGTTTTTTTTTCTTAGTAAATAAATAAATAATATTAAAAAAAGTGCAAACTTATGTTAAGTATCGAAAAAATCTAGCAAATTAAATTGACAGGTCTTTCAATATTATTTTTCAAACAATATTAAATCGGAAATAAAGGGCAGACATCTATCTATCTGTAAAGGAAACGGATATAAGAATCGATCCACGGCCTTAACCAGGTTGCACGCCGGAAGTGAACGCGACTGCATACTGGCTTAATGCATTTCTTGGCAACGATATCCATATACCGTGCATGAACTGTAAAGTGCATTGCACATCCTCTTCGTGTTTTCTTTCCGGTCTATCGTCTTTTGAAAACATTTTCGAGAAAAAATATTTTCAGCGAATATTGGATTGGGTTAAGAATTATTTTCAGTCAAACATTGGAATGGTATCGAAGATTTTTTTAATGTTTATCTTATTAAAACCACACACACAAGACAATCCCATATTTCTATTGAGGTAGGCAAAACACTACACTTTCTTATAATGAAGCACATCCAACACGTTCTATGTGTTATACATTCCCGATTATCCTTTCCTCTTCACCGTTCCTTCTTTGAGTGATGACATCTTACATGATTTTTTATAATGTATACTGTTTATTTATTTTATCTATTTATTTATATCTAACAAGAAATATTATTATTACATAATTTGTTAAAAAACAACAGTTAATTTATTTATTTATTTATTTAACACTTTTATTGCAATACAATCTGGCGGGCTTATTGCCAGGTGGCAATCTCTTCCAACCAACCAGACAAAAGTAAATGAAGCAAGTTACGTGGTCGCATAAATCATTCAAATGACTATCTATCCCCACGAAATCCATAAACATATACGCGAGAACATGCCCACGAATCCCATAAAGACGGACAATCACCCGAACATTATTTTTCATATAAAGTGAGATATCATCAATCAAAAGGAAAGGAAAGGATGGTGGAGAGGAAAGGAAAAGAAAAATCAGGAATGAAACACGATAATGATAATAATAATAATAATTTAATGTGGACAAACAATTTTAATGGATCTGGGTTTATGATACACCTGAAATATGATTTGAATATTTTTTGCAACCATGTATCTTCCTTTATTTACTTTTGTCTGGATGGTTCAAAGAGATTGCCGCCTAGTAATAAGTCTATCAGATTGTTTAACAATGAAGTGTTAAATAAATAAATACTTTCTCTCATACAGTTCATTCTTTTCCTCTAGCCCCTTATCTCCTACGAGACAGATGATTGACCAACGGTGACCTAAGTGATCTACGAGATGGTTTGACACCTCTCTTCCAACCCGAGGAGTACGGGCTCGATTTCCATTGATACCCAACTAAAAATAGTCTAGATGGCACTGAGAGGTTGTTTGACACCGGTGGTTAGTTGAAAAAGATTATGACAAGTCAATAAATTATTCAGATATTTTTTGTACGTATTAGTCATTTTAATGGTTATAATTTTTGTAGTTTTCTTATTCATGCGCACTACAAATTCTTAATTTTGTTTTTTAATATTTATTGTTCTAAATCGAATGTGTATCGAATGTACATATAAATAAAAAATGCTAGTTATCGTGGTTTAATGGTTAGCATTCACGCTAAGTAAGAATCGTTCCAGGTTGATTCTTGCCGGATTCATTACAAGGCTAGTTTTATTTTTCGACCATTTTCCATTAAAATTTATGTGTTTTTGTTGATAAAATACTGCTTATCATATACTTTTAGCACTGCTAAGCAAAAAATAGCACTATATAAAACTGTCTGATGTAAGACTTCAGCAGATCAAACGATCGCCTTACAATTTAAATGTGAACTCTTGAATGGGGTCAGTTTTTGATGATTGAATGCAGGACATTTTAAAATAGGCATTTGATTTATTGGAAATGATGAAGCGCACTAAGGGCGGGCAAACGTGGTAAATACTTAAAATTAGGTTTCACTTATCAACTTAGTGAGAGTTCATGACAGATGTGTTTCATTAAATTTATAATTATTAATCAAAAATCGGTTAAAAAATTATCAACATTTTTTTCCATGTTTATATACGAGTATTTTCAGTAAAATGCAGGCAAAAGCGTTTTAAGATGGAAAAACGACGAATCTTTTCCCTGGCTCCATCCCAACTCATTGTTTGCGGAGACTGTTGGGGTCAGCTCTCCTCATCCTCAGGTTGTATGCTCTTCTGTCCCGGAGTACGTTCCCCAGGCCGTGCCTCTGCATCAGGTTATCTTTTTGCACTGCCCATGAATTCTTTGGTCTTCCTCTGATTGTTATTCGAGGAACATCCATGGAGATTGCCTGGTTCACAATGTGATCGGGTGATCTGCGTCCAACGTGCCCATACCATCTCAATCGCCTCTCCTCCATCTTGTTGTTGATGTCTGTAACACCTAGGCTTCCACGAATGCGTGAGCTTTTTATTTTGTCTCTTAGGGACACTCCAGCTGACCATCTTAACATGGGCATTTCAGCAGTTTCTAGTTGCCTAGAGTGAGAGTTATACATCATCCAGCATTCGGAGCCATAGAGGAGTGCGGGTGTGACAATCGTTTGGTATACTTTTCCTTTTAACTTTACTAGTATTTTCGGATCACATAGAACTCCCGTCATTGATCTAAACTTCATCCATCCCACACTTATTATATGTGTTACATCTGCTGCACATCCTCCATCGCTATGGATGAGTGACCCAAGATACTTAAAGGAGTCACAATTTTGTAATGTTTCTCCATCCATTTGCATTACGGGAGTGACAGCATTTGTGTTCTCGAATGAAATACATTAAACCTAGATCTACAAAAATTGAGAGTCAGATTGTTTTTTTTTTCTCGTTGATTGTCTTGTTTTTCATAAACTATGTATTCATACAACTAGTTGTCATTTAAAAAAAGAAATATCTCCTTGCCAACGGAAATAAGGGTTTAAACTTTCAAACATATGTGCTTACTGAAGTGCAAACAATACACCAAACGTCTATCAGCACAATGAAAAGTCTATCGCAACGTCATTAATAAATAAATTATTAAATAAAATAAGTTCCAATTGTTGTGCGCAGCATCCTTACATTGAGAGAAACACACTGTTTGTTAAATTGATCGTAATCTTGGGTGTAATTGAACCATTATTTTGTAGCAATTATTAGATCACATCTGTCGAAACAACTACACTCCAATCAACTTAACTTTGATACGGGCCCTGATCTAACAAGATTTATTATACGATAATTTTTCCATCCCTTTTCCGATGATCCTGCTTTTACCGATCACATATTGCCTTTATTAATTGAGAATAAATGATCATCTTATTTTCAATTTGAACGCGTATTTTTAATTCATCAGCGTACAACACGATAAACTATAATTCGTGATCGAGTTATGATTTTAGAAATCCTGTAGATGAAAGACACCCGCACGTATGTTGGTTTATTCTGTGCAAGTTTTTCGCATTCAACCTTTCCCTTCCTGTACTAAAAAAATTCCACCCGTTCCGGTGATGTGTATTCAAAACACATCAATAAATCTGAAAAATGAGCGATATAACATCGGAAAAATGAGAATATTCATAGCCAATCACTTAAATGAATTAAATTTGAAGTCAAAAGTGAAAATAATTGAAGTTAAATTGCTGAAAACATGAAAAAAACATCGGACGACGTTCATAAAACGAACGGAGCGACCGCCTCGAACGAAAGCCGGTTGGCTACTAAAAAGAGAGAAGCGAACGAACTGACATTCTATTTTTTGCGAACCCATATACCGAAGTAGAGTGAGAGTGAGACGTGAATGGCGTCGCTTTCTCACCCATGCCGGTTTTTTAGAATTAATATACTACGTCACACACGTTTGATTGTAATGGTGAATTTATACCCGATTATCACAAAATATCTCTGTTGTGGCCGATAAGTGTTATTTATTATTAATATTATTTTTTCATTCAATGCGTAAATGTATTACTACCAACTTTGATGATCCATGATTTTACTCCATGCAATAACACTGACCAAACGTGGCATTTGACTAACCGTTGTCGAAGTTTCAAGTTTAGATTATCATCGCAGAATACGCTTCTCATTTTATTAAAAACCGCACGAGATGATTCAATTCTGCACTTCACTTCAGTTTCTGGGTCGAGGTCTTCCACTAGGATACTTCCGAGGTATTTAAATTTTTCTACTCTCTCTATATCAGCACCGTTCAATGTAAAACGTGTTCCTGCGTGATCCTGCCGGCCAAACACCATGAACTTAATTTTACTCATGTTCATGTTCAGCCAGTGCCTTTTTATTTACCTAAATAATACTTTTATTATGAAAAATTACATCCAATAAAAGTGTGAATCGTTTTCCATTTCTCCTGTAAAATTTTATTTTTTCATACAGACCCCTTTTCGAGGGATACCTTCATATGTGCAATAATTGAAAGGCGAAGAAATTTGCCTGTCCGATAGTGGGACATGGTGTGATGGTATACTCGTATATGTATTTTTCTCAACAGACCACGTCATGCAGCACTCACGTACGGATTGAAGATTTTTTTAGTATATCCAATTTCAGAGACCATCAGAGTAAAATACGAGTACATTATTAGGGTAGTATAAAAACAAATACGCATCACTTAAAACACGAGGAAAAAGGGTCGAAGCTCTCTACTCAGTTGACTTTGTTTTTGTTGATGCAGGGATTGATGGAATAACAAATGGGATCAAGTCGTCCTTCCGAGCTTCCAGTGACCACAGCTCGGCCACAAGCAAAGAATCGGAGGATTCATCGTCAGGATAAGAAGATAGAAGCTGCGACCGCATAAAACTTACCAAATTAAGAAAAACTGCATCTTAGTAAATCTTTCGATATATGATAGTTCTGATATATGATGGCATTCGTAACATCCTTCTCTAGCACAATATTTCGATATATGATAGTTCTGATATATGATGGCATTCGTAACATCCTTCTCTAGCACAATATTTCGATATATGATAGTTCTGATATATAATGGCATTTGTAACACCTTCTCTAGCACAATATTTCGATATATGATAGTTCTGATATATGATGGCATTCGTAACATCCTTCTCTAGCACAATATTTCGATATATGATAGTTCTGATATATGATGGCATTCGTAACATCCTTCTCTAGCACAATATTTCGATATATGATATTTCTGATATATGATGGCATTCGTAACATCCTTCTCTAGCACAATATTTCGATATATGATAGTTCTGATATATGATGGCATTCGTAACATCCTTCTCTAGCACAACATTTCGATATATGATATTTCTGATATATGATGGCATTCGTAACATCCTTCTCTAGCACAATATTTCGATATATGATAGTTCTGATATATGATGGCATTCGTAACATCCTTCTCTAGCACAATATTTCAAATGCATCTATTCTACGTTTGCTGCGAATCTATTCGCATGCTCTCAGAGTCCACGTTACCACGCCAAACTTAGGTCGGTTCAAGCAGGATGCTGGAGAGCTGCAGTCAATACGTGTTGGCTGTAATTGTGCAATGGAGAAATGTTTCTCGTGTAATCCCCTTTTTATTAAACTTTTTTGTGGATTGGTAAATGCCATTTAAATAAATGCTAATAAATTAATTAACACTTGAAAAATAAATGTTTTTAATTTTAATACTCTTTTATGATGAGATTGTATGGGAATTTGAATACTTATTATTTTTCATAGTGATTTTTTAAAGTAATTGATTCAATTCCAATGATTTTTTGCTACTTGATAAACGTTTATTTATTTTTTTATTTTGTTATGGTTTTATTTTTTGTTTTATGTCAACTACCTGTATACGCATACGCCTAGATGAGCAGGAGAGTGATTTGCAAATCTCATTGTTAAAATTAAAAAGTGTAAATATATTTTTTTTAATACATAAACATAGCGAAGACAAGAGACAAATTTCCATCATGATGGTGATGGTTTGGATCTTTGATATCTGTTCTTAATATTCTATGCATATCTAAATCGTTTAATGTCTCCAGCTAGCTGAAGTCCATCCCCTAGTGCAATGCCTCATCAAGAGCTAATCTAGCGAGGCACGCGCGCTTCCCCGCGCCGGCACTGCCTGAGTATGGACCCCATGCATATTTATACTCAATAATTAATTCACTAAATCACCGTCTCTGTAGCCTCGGGCCTGAGCAACTGGATACAGGAGCGCCGTTTGAGTGGTTTCAAATACAGTTGCTTTCACGAGTATTCTATATTGTGGGCTCTCATATTTACTATATAAACTAAATCAAGTTTCAATTGGTAACCTCTGTTCAGCTAATAAAAATTGTAATGTTCATTTCAATGTATTTTATTGGTAAGAATACAAATGACCGATTCACTGTCGTACAGAAATTTCTTCCAACCAGTTAGATAAAAACCTTGCTGATTCTAATATATTGAATATGATTCCTACATCAATATGGTGTAATTAAAAAGGTTTTTCAAAACATGTGTTTTTTTTAGTTTTAAACATTTTTAATTGTTGTGCTGATTTCTACCAAAAAGTCCACGTCCGTGTTCATAAATCCGATGAAGAAGTAAGGTTTCCTTAAATCGGACCGATACTTTGGGCACAGTATCAACAGTGTGTTTTGTATACATTGCAATATAAAGAAATTTCTTCCGTTTATCCAGCATTTCTATATGTAATATTTTTGTGGTTTTCTCGCCAAATAAATTTTTTTAACATGCAGATGTGTAGAACAACCTAGTTTTATGACTACAGACACTTTTTTCTCATCCTTACAATAAAATTTTATCTACATTTATTGTGTGATATTTTTAATCTGTCAATAATAGAATATTCTGATTTTTTTTCCTTTTCTGATTGATGATATCTCCCTTTATATGAAAAGGAATGTTCGGGTGATTGTCCGTCTTTGTGGGATTTGTGGGTATATGCTTACGTACGTGTTGATGGATTTTGTAAGGATGGGGATAGTCTTTCGAATGTTTTTTGCGACCATGTAACTTGCTTCATATATTTTTTTTTACAATCATGTTACTCACTTCATTATAAAGATCCTATGAAGTGGATATCACTTGACACTAGCATGTACTCCTTCATTTATAGGAGTTCAAGGTGAATAAGAACTTGCTTTATTAACTTTTGTCTGGTTGGTTGAAAGAGATTGCCGCCAAGCAATAATCATGCCAGATTGTATTTGCAATAAAAGTGTTAAATAAATAAAGAGCGCCTTTGAAAAGAGTGTGCTCTCTAAACGGCGCTATGTAAATTGTTATTTTAATATAGTATATATGATTTGAGCAAACAAAATAATAATTCTTGCCAAGCCTAGATCCAGCCCTGTGATGGCACAAAATAAACGGATCTTCAGCTTGAACACTCTAAGATCCTGATAACGGACGCAGATTAACGCGGATCGCTATATAAAATTATATTCCCTCTCCCATTCCATACACTCCCATATTCTTAAGTTTTCCCTGAGTATAAATCTTTTCATAATTTTCTGAACTTATTTGTCTCTGAAATAAGTTTTTTAATTTTCATAATCCATTAAAAAGAAGAGCTTTCTAGCCATGTGCGAGACTGAGGCGAGCACTCTTATGAAATTTTATATTTTAATGCAAATTAAACATTTTTCAAGTAGAGTATGGTTGAATTTAGTGTTGTATGAGAAGGTGTGTGGATATAGAAGAGACGAACGACGACGACCTCTTATCTTCTTCTTCTCTGTCTACCCTAACTGGGACATGGCGTTATAGAATGATATGTATGTATGTACCTAAAATTTTATCATAGAAAAAATAAACCAAATACAAATCTGAATAAATGTAAATATTTAGATATAAAAACGATCGTTTTGCTTAACCATTTCATATCAAACAAGAATTTTGAATTTTTTCGTTGAAATGTATACAACTCTGTTGAATAGTTGGTAAGACGCGTGTCTTCCAATTCAGAGGTAACGGATTTGGTTTCAGTTAGAACGTATTTTTTTTATAAGAGTTTCAATCTAGTTTTTTACCTCAAAGCCTCTTCAACATCTTTCTGGTTGATTGGAAGACATTGCCACATGGTGAACTGGCACGATTGTAATGCATGCAACAGAAACTTTATACAACTCCATATGTAATATAATACAACTCCATATGTTATTACTGGTCCTACTGTGCCTCGACTATGAACTCCGTGCTCGAGCTGGTAAGAAATCTGACCCGGGGGCTGCGGGTTTGATTCCTACTGGAACTCTGAAATTTCTTCAAAACCGGATTCCAGTATGGATTTTACTTAAGACCTCTTTTAAATATTTTTGGTAAGTTTGAATAGACTGTCGCTTACCAATAAGGCCTCCAAATTGTATTTCATAGGGCAAAAGTACAATACGACACGATGGTATATATTTTCAACTATGTATCAATTTTGATCACACACATGTGACATTTGTATATTGCAGAACTACAAGTTATATATATATGCTTAGATACTCGTATATATCGCCACTCTGTCTCTTTGTCCGGGTATGCTGAGAGGAAAGAACGCCAGAGTTTTCTATCATTGAACACAACCATATATAAATTTTTGTACAGCTCTTAAGGTATCTCGAACTCGATAGTATCAAAATTTACTAAGAAAACTGTCCACAAAAGTATTTAAGTATCAACGTTGATGTATGCGAATGAGACATGAAGGTGGAAAAAGGCTGAAAAGAGCCGAATAAACACTGTAAAAATGCATGCACTCAGAATACCTGAGATGACAATGTTTGACAAAATACGGAATAAAGTGATTAGAGATGATTGCGGACTTAAAGCTGATATGCTGAAGAACATAAAGAAGAGTCCTCTAAGATGGTTTGGGCACATAGAACAAATGGATAAAGAAAGACTTAGAAAACAAATAAACAGTACATATGTCAATAAAGTAAGTGGTAAAGGAAGACAAAGGAAGGTGTATGATATTTTGAAAGAAGAAAATGTTGAAATTCAGAGAAATTTTTAAAATAAAGCTTTTATTTTTCAGAGACTGAAATATTTCTTTACTTTATTACTCTTAAAATAACACAACATCATCAGAGAGGGAAAAAGAGAAGAGTAAAAACATATACTCGTAATTACTTGGCCTAAGAAATCAGCTAAAGTCACGAATGCTCTTATGTTGCACTTAGATTCTGATGAAGAAGACATTGATTGACCCATGCTCACCTGCACGTCAGTGTTGGACATTTAAAAAGGCCTCGGGGTTATAGGGTCAATGACGATAATACTACAACTATATATGTTACTAATGTACCAAAGTGAAATACAATGCAATCCGTGGTAAATTTTTATTTTATTCGATTTTAAATGTTTTAATATATCACATTTGAATAACGATATAGAGAGTATGAGTGTTGCGAAAACCAAAATTATGATGATAAAAAAGTATTGAAGGAAAAATCATGATGATAGAAAAGTATTAAAGGAAAAATCATGATGATAGAAAAGTATTAAAGGAAAAATCATGATGATAGAAAAGTATTAAAGGAAAAATCATGATGATAGAAAAGTATTATGGGTAAAATCATGATGATAGAAATGTATTCAGGGAAAAATCATGATGATAGAAAAGTATTAAAGGAAAAATCATGATGACAGAAATGTATTAAAGGAAAAGCCAATACTGAATATTGGTAAGTATTGAAAGGTAAGAAGTATTCTGTATTTAGGTTGTGTTTTCTGAGATAATGGAGGGTTTACAAAGGATATCGAACGGTGTGTAGCTATAGGAAATAAAGCCAATGGGGCACTTAAATACATATATTTGAACCTGACAGTCTTAAAATCAGCGGAGATGATATTTCACAACAATATTTATGTACCGACTTGGACGACATGGAATAAAACGTGAAACAAGACTGAACGAAAATCAAATAAATACTGAATAAATGCGTGCACTATATAGAATACGCGGGGAGGCAATGTATAACAGGATATATAATGAAGTAATTCGGTTTGAATGAAAACTTATGGCTGATGAAGAAGGAGAGCGTTCTAAGTTGGTTTGGACACGTGGAACAAATTAATGAAGACAGACTAAAAAAAACAGATATAAAGTGCAAATCTGTTTGGTGGGTCGAAGTAGAGAAAGATCAAGGAAGTATTTTGAAAATGGAAAAAGTCAGAGAAATTGTAGAAGTTGTATGAGAAAGTGTATGGGTGTAAAAGAGGTTAAGGATATTTTTCGAGACAAAAAAGTCTGGCAGTCTCTCTTTTGCCTACCCCGACAGCGATCGACGTGATGGTATGAATGTACAAATATGTTATGTATGTCTATTCCAAATCTTTCGTCAGTCCGCACGACCCTTTTTGTCATGAGAGCAGTACTTATATCAGACTGATGTCATGTTTCTGTGCACTACCCACATCAAAAGTATTAACGGAAAGATTTCGATTTTAATAAATTGGCCAAAATATTTTAAATACATATTTGTTATGGATTCGACAATATTGAATGCAAAGGAACATATTTAAGAGTTGGGAAATATTTTGAATTGTTTGGTTACGAGTAGTTACAGTATATCCGGAAGGTAAGTAATATACATCGGGCTTAAGAAAGAGACTGTCGGCTACTTCGGCTTTGTAGAGCGTCGTCTCTGTCGCACGATGCGCTAAAAGTCTCGCGACGGAACACGTGTATGAACGACAGAGACGAAGCTCTACAAAGCCGAAGTTAGCCGATTATGAGCGACAGTCTCTTTCTTAAGCCCGATGTGTATTACTAACCGCCGGGTACTGTACTTCCTTTTTGTTTTTATTTATGGCTTTGTGTATATCTAATGTTTATAATTCTTGTAACGTTTACAAGGCTTTGACTTAACTATCATTGAAGTTATATTTGTTCTATTATATGGTTTGCGAATTCTGTTTTTTTTTTAAAGAAAGTCAATTTACAAATTATTATATTCCCGTTGGGCTTTTATTTTTCTTTCGTCATTCATAAATTTATTTTTTCCTTCACGTTAATATTGTCGAATTCATAAGAAATATTTATAAAATATACGAGGGAAGGTTACACGGGCTCCTGAGGCCAGGGGATAATTTTGTTTCAAAGTTGGTGCACCTGGCGTATAGGGAGGATCTTAACGGTCAGTTTGTTTGGTCCCGCGTGTTTGTCGACTATTTCGTTCAGTCACAGTAAATTATTCCGATGAGAAGGTCGTCGCATGCTCCCGCCACCTCTCGTCCGTGCGAGATCCACGCGGTCATCCGTTTTTTAACTTTGCAGAACAATACCGCCTCGAATATCCATCGGAAGCTCGTGGAAGTTTATAGTAGTGATGTGATGAGTCGACAACATGTCACGAAGTGGGTTAGGTTGTTCAGAAAAGGTCGTACTCGAGATCGTCGGAAATCACTGCCTTGACTCACGACGAGGCAAGGCAGTGATTTCAGACGAACTTGTGCAAAAAATTGAAGAACAAGTGCAAAATGACCGCCATGTGACACTTTACGACCTTCACGAAGAATTTCCTGACATTTCTCAGTCTCCTTGGTAATATTGTGTCAGAAAAACTTGGTTACAAGAGGTTGTGTACGAGATGGGTGCCCAGAATGCTCACACCGGAGCTCCGTCAAAATCGCGTGACCACCGCGCGTGAATTTTTGGATCGTTTTGCACAAGAAAGAGAAGCTTTTCTGGACTCCATCGTGACGGGGGATAAAACGTGGGTGTTTCACACCCCAACAATTTTCCAACGATCAGAAGGTCGAGGAAGCTTTGAAGAAGGGGCTGAAAGAGCTGGCGGCGGCGGTGTATGACATTGACATACAAAAGCTGGTGTCCCGACTATAGAAATGTCTCGATCTCGACAGCGATTAAGTTGAAAAATAGTTCAGTATATTTGTAAAGCATTCTGTGAATTTCAATTAAATACAAGAATTTTTCGACCCTACATAAATGATGTAACCTTACTTTCTGGATGACTCTTGTATATCAATCAATTTATTAATATTGAACATTTTCTGCCAATAACCACACACATTTTTAATATGGGTGAGCCATAACATGACACTTGTCTGATATATAAGGCCAACTATAACAAAGCAGGATCATTCCGCCTGAGAAGAACTTCAGGACAAGCGATATACTCGTAAATACGTGTAGCGGATTAATGTAATTAGTGGAATAACGAAGATATTTATTATTAAATATTCTAATGTGGAATTCCACAAAATTAACACAGACACTTTTGATAAAGTATTATTCTATATAGTTAAGACATTAACATTGTGGAGGTTTAAAGACATTGTAATTTGTTTTATCAAATACTGTTTATTCCAATTTTTTGTAATGGTATAACCCTACCGGTTTCAAGGCTTTCACTTCATCTTCAGAGGAGCACAAACATTTATCCGCTACACATATTTCTATCTCCTATTCCGAAGTTATTCTCAAGCGTCATGATCGTGTTTTGTTTGTGCTCCCTGAAGATCAGGTGAAAGCCTTGCGGTAGGGTTATACCGTTACAAAAAAGTGGAATAAATGGTGTTTGATAAAACAAATAACAAAGTATTATTCAATTGAAATTATATTATTTATTTTTTTTAAGTGTCGTATGATGAACAAAAAAAAATATAGTTCACATAGTCTACAGTATTTATCAAGAGTTGAATAGAAGAAGAAAAAAAGAAAACTCTCTCCAATTTTAAACTTTGAGGGTTAACGTTCTTGTATATATTTATTCCAATATAATGGGTTATCTAAAAATGATTTCTAAGAAAATTGAATTCAAACAAAAATCCATATTCAAGAAACGAGAATTTGAAACCAGAAACGTATAGTGAACGAGTCCGGAATATTTCCAAACTGCGCCAAAGGAATTTCGTGCTGTCTATCCAATGCACTTCAACTTATTTGCATCTCTCCTGCATCTCTCCTGCATCCCCTCACTGAGCTTCTCAGAGTTAAGAGGCCGCTGCTTGGAGTAGCACTCGGGGTAGAGTTTCCCAAAGTCTGGCATGCAAACGCAAACATTCTGTTAACTTTAATAAACTAATAAATAAATATAGATTTATTGAATGCAACATAATATGTACATATATGTTCTGAAATAGTTATTTATACAGGCTGTCTTGTTACTCGAGCAGGTATTGAAGAAAAGGCCAGCTTATGACGGTTCAGAGTAAAAAAAAATTCTTGCAAAAAGCCTTATACTTTTCGAGTTATAGGCATTTTTTTTAAATTGTGAAAGTAGCTACCCTGCGCCAAATGTTTATATGATGTGACTACAAATTGCCATATTTTATGATTTTCATGGTTGTATCGCAATCCTAGATAGCCCTGCTATTAGTCGGAGTCCAATATAAAACAAAAAAAACCTTCAAGTTCGAAAAAAAAAAAGTTTTTGTCCGATCATAAAAAATAATATTTTTTATCAGCTAACTTTAACTCATTATACTATAAACATAATGTACTACGCTAACCTGGCAAGTTACATCAAAATATGGCCTCTTTAGTCAGAATTTCAAAAAAGTACAATACACACCTACTACTCCTTTAAAAATAATTTTAAAAAATTTATTATAGAAGAGTAGCTACTTTCACAATTTTCAAAGAAATGCCTATAACTCGAAAAGTATAAGGGTTTGGCTAAATTTTTTTTTACTCTTGACTGTCATAAGCTGGCTTTTTAACTCTGAACCGTCATTGGCTGACATCGAGTAACAGGACATTCTGTATATGACAAAAAATACGAATAAGTACATATTCTTTTAAATAACAACAGTAAAATTTACTGTGGACACAATATTTAAATGAATCTGGGTTTATTGCCTTTAATGTATCGTGTCCCCAGTAAACTAGGATTTTACCTGTATCTTATCTGACGAAATATAACATGACCAAATAAATTTATATTTCTTTCCGTTTTTTTATTATACCGTTGCATGCTCTCATCAACTCGATAAACAGTGACAATCAATAACATATGTATATATCCCGTGAATCAAACCCCCACTTCATTACTCCAGACAGGCCAAAAAGTTCATCCTATAATGTGTCGCACATAGTCATCAAAAACACACCACTTAACAGTTCACACCAAACTTTGCTACAAGTCGATCCTCCTGCAAACCCAAATAATCAAACTCATGTCGCAATAAAAACCTCGCTCCGATCGACTTACTATTTTTTAGTAAATAACTTATATATTTCAAGACATTACATTTAAGAGAGCAGCTATCAAAATGATTGGGCAAAGCTAATAACATCCTCGCAGTCGAGATTTACCCCCACCAATAGAGGGCGAGCCCGGCCTCGAGAATATCAGATGTGTTTCTGCCCGCACACTTGTTCACGTAAATTATAATACCAAAAAAATTAAATATAATTAATATACAGTTAATACATGAAAAACTCAATAAATGCAAAAATAAAAAACACGCACTCACATCAATACACTTACACCCCAGATTCATCGCTCACTCACCCACACACATACTCAACTTCAGACATATTTATGTTTTAACTGTCAATTTCGATCATTAATATTTTTTTACGAAATCAAATAAATATATAAATAGCGATATAATGCAGAAATGCACACAATCATTCATCAAACAATATAACATTGATTGTACTTACGTCCATGTGTAACAATAGGCGTTGTCAACGTAACGGTTTAATAGTTCCTATTTTGTCAATGTAACAGTAAGAACATTTTTACTACTGGAATATTATTCGAAAGAAACCACTTCTTCATAGGTTTAAAAGTGTTCAAATAATTTTAAGACATCATCGCGATTAAATTTTTTTCCAAAATTAATTCTCTAAGGTTACGTGACTTTCTTGTGATTTTTTTATTCACCGTATAAATTATATTACCATAAATTACATCATATAATTTCAAACTAAGCTTAATATTTCGTTAAGCAAACGTTTGCCTGGCACTCATTTAATTTTCATCGTCAAACATTTGCTAAGCAGACGTTTAATTTTTACTAGTTGCAACCCGTGAAATATTCACGGAAGTAAAACAAATTCTACATTTATGAAAATATATATTCATAAATGTAAAATTTGTTTATATATATATATATATATATATATATATATATATATATATATATATATATATATATATATATATATATATATATATATCATTTATACATCGTTCCCTATTACACCGGTTCAAAAATTGTTAGCTAGGTATTTAAAATTCGTTCAGTATAGTTTTGACGGACCCACCGAGTTCAAATTTCGAATTACTTTCGGAGATAATCCAAGTACTCCTCTCTCGCTCTCTTGTATTCAAAATTCAATTCTCGTATTCTTTATTTGGCGACAACCATCGTACGAGCTTTGGCCTATTTATACTATGATCATAGTTTTCACTTTCAAACATTTACCTAGCAGTCATTTAATTTTAACTGCCAAAAATTTGCGAAGTAGTTTCTCTTTCGTCGTTAAACATTTTCCTAACAGCATTTTTTTTCACTGTCATCGTCAAACATTTACCTAGCAGTCATTTTATTTTCATCGTCAAATAATAACCTGGCATACATTTTATTTCCATCGTGAAATATTTGCCTATCAGGTATTTTATTGACATCAGCAGAAGATTTATAAATGTGTACACTTATCAAAACTTTCGTCTTTAACTTTGTGGAATTATGTATTATAATATTTACTACCAACCTGACCTACGCACTAATTTGTTAACAAAGTGGGAACATTTTGACTGTAAAGAGATTCGGGATAAAACCAAACATTCATAAAATTAGTGAAATAAAAAAACAATTAATTAATAAATACTCTCTAATAAATTTCTAAAAAAAAAAAAACAATTGTACATCGTCAACACATTCAGAAGTCATATAATGTGAGATGTTTTTCTTTCTGAAAACTATGATTCGTCCGAAAAATTTTTGAGAAACATTGGTTTGTAGTTTATACCAAAGATCCAGATCATTCTCTTCCTTCTTGAGAAAATACTTTGGTATTTTTACTACTCTCATCTTCGATTCCATCCTACTGTGTATAGAGAAACAATTGTATCAATAAAAATGTGTGACGAGCGATGCATACGAGTATACTCGTGCCCAGTAAGCAAAATGTGAGACGAGTGGTGCATAAACTCGTGCCCAGTAAGCAAAACCACTACTTATCTTACAAATGTGAGACGAGCGGTGCATATACTCGTGCCCAGTAAGCAAAACAACTACTTATCTTACAGATGTGAGACGAGCGGTGCATATACTCGTGCCCAGTAAGTAAAACAACTACTTACCTTACAAATGTGAGACGAGTGGTGCATACTATCGTGGCCAGTAAGCAAAACAACTACTTATCTTACTAATGTGAGACGAGCGGTGCATATACTCGTGCCCAGTAAGCAAAACAACTACTTATCTTACAAATGTGAAACGAGCGGTGCATATACTCGTGCCCAGTAAGCAAAACAACTAACATACTTATCTTACAAGTGTGAGACGGGCGGTTCATATATTCGTGTTCAGTGAGAAAAACAATTACTTTTCTTGCAAATCGAACCAAACCAAAAAAACGTCGAACCAAAAAATCGCAATGTTTTGAAGTTTTTTAATACATATATCACACTGCAGCTTGCCGAGCAGGCAGGTACTAGCAAATCTCTTCGATTATTCATTTATTTATTTTATGTTTATATAATTATACATAAATAAACGACCCATATCAGCTGCCTCAGTAGGTTCATTGCCTGTTTCGGGACAACAAACCAGAAATTTCACACGTTAACAATCCAACATGTCCGAGCTGCACCCTCTATTGAAATTTGATAACTGTCGACATAAAAATATGTTGGAACAATTTCATTGAAACATCCAAAGCCTTAGCGATCATATTTACAACAAAATCAATCTGTTTAAGTGTTATAAAAAACAGAGTGATTGTTCCCTTAAGTTGTGAAGGAGATACAACAAGTTTGGGAAGATCTAGAAAAACGGGACATGACCAAATTAATCTAATTCGAAAAGAGGGAAGAGTCGTCGAATTGAAATGTGGCAGAATGAAAATGTGTGTCAGAATAAAATGAAATAAAGGTTTCTTTGCATACCTCAATAGGGGGCATAGCATGATGCTGGTGTTGATGATGACACAATCACAAACGAACAGTTTTTGAACCTCTTGTCAAATATTCACTTTAATAGCAATGCTGTTTTATCGGTATGTGAATCATAACTTCCGTGGTTTAGTTGAAAAAAACGCCAGTTTTCTATCCTAGGGGCTGCAGTTTCGGTTCCTGTTGGTACCTTGATTATAAAAAAAACATTTTATATGGTTTAAACTAAAAGCTTGTTTCTAGTTGATTGTAAGATATTGAAACTGTATTGGGCGTGCGCGTCATCATAAAACATAATATATTTGTTTTCTTAATGTGTGATATTTAAGATAGTTCTATTTTGATATTTGTTTGGTATTTTTATGTAATATTTAGTTGGGGTCCGCGCTGAGTCGCGACCGCAACGGAAATGAGACTTATGCGCTGCCAACGCGAGACTATATCCCAAGTCGGCCGGCCTCTGCGTGCGCACAACTTACGAAAAATGTGACATTTCGCGAGTTGTGACGGCATGCAAAGGCAAAAATAGGCACTTGCGATGAACGATTGACCGCACATAAGAAGTGAAAAAGCCAAATAAATTAATTCTCAATTCACCCTGCCTATTGTGTTTTACTAGCGATCATCTAATAACTGCCTTAGAACAATCTCTTAACCCTGTTTTTTTTTTCACCGATCTACGACTTTTCGACGTGAGCTAAAAATTCTCCGAGTATCGTGCAGCAGCCATCCATCTATGTTACAGTTCTTTGTGCCAGTGGTGTATAGCAACATTGCAACAAATCCGTCATATTAGATAAAACCAATGTATAATATAGTACAAAATAATATGATTGTCAAATTTAACATTTACGTTTGAAAAATAAAATCATTATCCTCGGTCGACCCAGAGTCAATGCGATATGTAAAATCCATTAATATAAAACCCATTAATTATTTTTAGCACTCCGCGGTGTTTAATTCTTCCCATTACTGCCACTGCCGGCTCTGTCTCCCGGGCGCCGCATCGTGTAGGTTATTTCATTAGTCGCTTCGTGTCTTGGACAGGGCCTCTTTATTTATTTTATGGACTATACACAGGAACTATACACAGGAACATGAAAACCGGTGTAATAAAAACTTAACCGTTTCCCACGGTACTATAAGATATTTGATGGCAATTTTCTGGATTAATTTCGTATCTACTTGTTCTACTTCAAAACAAGCCTGATGATAAATTGAGCACTCGTCATTATGTTACATTAATTTTCAAAAGATACCAAAAAGTTCTGTCGGAAATTAGAGTTGTGTTAGCCAAAAAAAATTAGAACGTGTACGTCAAACTGTATGCCTTATAGAAGGCATTTCACATAATCTGTGCCTAAATATTGAGAAAAAATAAATGAAAGAACCTTCTTGTATATACTCGTATATTCATACACATAATTCATGCACATTCCCATGCGACATTCGTATGGCACACATTTAACTCTGTAGTTTTTCCCACTATCTTAATATACATATGATATTTTTTTACGTCGTTCTTTACTCCTTTTTTACACCGTTCTTTACTGTCAATGCAGTGAGACTCTGGAATCAGTTACAAACCAATATAAGACTCGATCTGTCCTTGGTATGCTTTAAGAAATGACTGAAAAAACTCTTAATTTCTAGTCAGTAAAATAACATGTTTCATTCCCGATTTTTCCTTTCCTCTCTCTTTTCTTTTGATTGATGATATCTCACTTTATGTGAAAAAGAATGTTCGGGTGATTGCCCGTCTTTGTGGAGTTCGTGGGCATATGCTCACGTGTGTGTTTATGGATTTCGTGGAGCCATTTTAATAATTTATGCAACAGCGTAACTTGCTTCATTAACTTTTGTCTGGTTGGTTGGAAGAGATTGCCGCTAGGCAATAAGCCCGCCAGATTGTATTGACAATAAAAATATTAAATAAATAAATAAATAATATTTTTTTTCAATATATTATTCCGATTTCTATTCTCTATATATCGAAAATTTTACTTTAAAGGAGTTAAGCGCCAAATGAAAAACGTCTATCTGAGGGGACACGCGGCTGTAAAGTGTGATTGCTTTACCTATGGGCATTTTCAAAGGCAGGTTAGTTCTGCATATTTGATAAAACAATATGTGAGTGCGTTGCCCAGAACTTCCAAACTATGACCGTCCATTGTCCAACTTTCAAACCATAAGCGTCTATTGTCCAACTTTCAAACCATGACTGTCCATTGGCCAACTTTCAAACCATATGTTAAGCGTTCATTGTCCAAATTTTAAACCATGACTGTCCATTGTCCAACTTTCAAACCATGACAATCCATTGTCCAACTTTCAAACCATAAGCGTTCAATGCATCCGGAACTTTCAAACCATGAGCGTTCGTTGCATCCGGAACTTTCAAACCATGATCGTCGAGGACGGTGAATCTGGTTACGTTACTTACGACTCTCATACAGTTCTTCGAAATATTCTTTTCATATGGAACGAACCATTAATTATTTTTACAAAACCCTTCCATTAATATATTTGATTCCCCAAAACCAGTTGTATATTTTATTTGATCCTATAAAAAATCAGCGCTTAGGGTATGGCCAAGCTGGTCAATAATAAAAACCCGGTCCTGGTCCTGCCAAATGTCGGTCTGTAACTCTACCTTATCCCAAACAACCAGCCATCTTGCGGTGTGCGCCGTTGAGATGAGACTTTTTCCGTTTGTAGCTTTGCTCTGTTTATGGATGTACGAGTATAACATGATACTCGTATACGTTGTACTCTATGGGCCTGCTACTCGTACTTATATGAAAAGTATGACTCGTATATTTTATTAATTCGTATGGTAAAGTCCCCGCGCTGTAAGGAAAGAATAGTGTAGAAGGGTGACCATGTTTTTTTATTCATTATATATTCAGATTATTGAGTTTATTTTTTTATTATTCATTTAAAGATACAGAAGTGGATATTTTTATCTAGAACAAATATTTGTTTATTGATACAGAAAAAGAAAGTTTGAAAGAAACAAGAAGTTTTATTTATTTCTAACAAACCTTATATTTTATTTACAAATACACAATGGAAAATTTTAAAGAAATAGAAATGTTTATTTGTTTTTTTAGAAACGTATTGGTTAAGAAATACAGTATAGACATTTTATTAATCATATCGAAAAGTATAATTCGTATAGTTTATTATATGAAAAGTATATGAAAAGTATAATTCGTATAGTTTATTCATTCGTATGGTAAAGTCCACGCGCCGTAAGGAAAGAATAGTGTAGAAGGATGACCATGTTTTTTTATTCATTATATATTCAGATTATTGAGTTAATTTTTTTATTATACATTTAAAGATACAGGAGTGGATATTTTTATCTAGAACAAATATTTGTTTATTGATACAGAAAAAGAAAGTTTGAAAGAAACAAGAAGTTTTATTTATTTCTAACAAACCTTATATTTTATTTACAAATACACAATGGAAAATTTTAAAGAAATAGAAATGTTTATTTGTTTTTTTAGAAACGTATTGGTTAAGAAATACAGTATAGACATTTTATTAATCATATCGACACAACATAAATATACAAAAAGAACTTAATTTATTACACAATATTAAATTAAGAAAAGAAACAGTCTCATTTTATTTCACAAATAAAATTATTCACAGTCTGATGATGAATCACTATCACTCGCTTCACTTAAACTTATTATGAAATTGTGGTTTTCACTTATACTCGTATGGTCAAACATGATTTCTCTTTCCCAATATTCTGACTCTATGTATTTCACGTGGCTACATATTCTGTTCCATTCTTCAGAGTTTACCAAATAAACTTTTTCTATTACTAATTGATCCACTGTATTCAATGTAAACTGTACATTTCTAGAACCATCATACCCTTCAATCATGGTGACACTATTTTTTTGACACAATGACACACTAATACTAGAAACTGACCAATCAGTACACATGAGTTGACTAACACAATCACACGTTCTGTGTACCTACACAGATTCTTTCCTTATGCCGCGTGGACTCTACTCCCCAATATTTTTGAATTGCTGATGTGAACACTTTGAAGAACCGTGACCCAAGCTGGGAGAGAATATTGATAGACGATGTAGCTACCTACGTCCCCTAAATAAATTTGAATTGTCAAACATACTTTATTGTTAAAATTGTAAACATACAGGGTCAACGACCGATGAATTATTTACAATTGTCACATTCTATAAATGTCAACAGTATTCACACGTGAACACTATTTTACACTGCATACCAAGGTAGAAAGAGAACACATCGCTTCCGACGTGATAGCACGCGCAGGAGTGAGATGGGGATACGGCGGACGCATTGACGCGGCCCGCTCCAAATATCTATAAATACCTACCTATCAATAAATAAAGATTATTATTGTTCATTCAACTGTCGAGACTTGTTATTATTTGCCCGCTATTCACTTTCGTTTTCATCCGCATTCCTGAGTATTTATATTTAAAATAAATACAAATCAATATCATCACGACTTATAAAGATAAGCACTTCGCTACATTGATGACCCTGAACGAGAAGGAACGCAGAATCGACTAAAACGAATATAGCGATGTCGATATCAAAATCATCAGCACGTCCTAATAGGACACATGCTACATTGATAACGACCATCGCTACATCGACTAGAGAGAACACTGAAAGAACCATGGGATGCTCTCCGTGGCCTACTATACTTTAATATTATGTTTAATACATTCTTACCATTGAGCTGTCTTGTATTATAAAATTAAGAAATTATGATTTACCTTATCACCTTCATGTGACACTTCCCTAATATTTTATAATAAATGAGCAGAAATCTCATTTAAGTCAGCGTAGTTAACTGTAAATTAAGACGAGTTAGCTATTCACGAATAAAGTTTATATTTTGAAGGATAATTAGTTGAACTGAATTTCTATTTAAGCTACTTTCCCCTTTCGTTACTATAGGATATTTAAAACAAATTTATAACCCTGAACCACTAAACCGCTCAATTATATACGAGGATCAGAAGTTATAATGAGATTCCAGTTCGAATACCAGGAACCTGGAAACTATTTCATACGAGTATGTAAGCTGCGGAAAAAGTTGAACCGATGAAACAGAAGTGGGGAACCGAACCATCATGGGCACTTCATGAAACTAATGAAATACTTAGTGGTATCCTAAGTTAACCATTGGTATGCTTATATCCTTGTGATATGCTCTATAGCTTGTTGGTTTATTTCCCGTTGGAACTCAGGTTCCTTTATAAACGGTTGCAGTCTGGTTTTCACTCAAGGTATCTTTAACATCTTTCTGATTGGTTGGAAGTGATTCCCATAAGACAATAAGTCCACTAGGTAGTACTGCTTCTTCCTCTTCGTTTAGGCCTGTTGGCCTGTTATGGTCCTGCATCATCGTTTTCCTCTTGTGACGTCGACTGCCAGCTGTCTTTTACATCTTTTGGGAGGTCGTCCTGGAGGTCTGCTTGCTTGGGGGATACTATCCCGGGCCATTCTTACGGCTCTTGGTTCCGCCATTCTGGATACACCTTCTTCTCTGTCGTCCCCGTCTGACAATATCTTCAACTTCGCACATCCTTCGGATTTCTGTGTTTCGTACTCTATCACGAAGGGTTTTGCCAGCGATACTCCTGTGTACTTTCATTTCGCTGGTTCGAAGGAGATTTTTGTTTCTGACAGTGTCGGCTATGGCCTCCATGCTGTATGTCATTATGGGGTGGACACAGGTCTTGTACTCGTATATCCTCACCTTACTTTGGATGTTCATATTCTTGTTTTTCCAGATAGGTTTCATTAAACATCCGGAAATAGCTGCGGCCTTTGTGACTGTTCAAGTACTTCCCCATAGACGTCATTATTGCACATTACGCTAGCACCCAAGTATTTAAATTTAGGTAGTACTGTATACAACAAAAGTGTAATACATTAAAATACAATGCAATATACTATCCGTCATGATCGCGTATGATTGTTACCCTTTTGTAAATGGACACATGTGCGTGTATTAATTTATTGTGTGCTAGCTGTTGCATTGCAGCAAACACGTATTATAAAACTTTAAGTAACGGTGGTAAGACGATTAAATTTCCAAGACGTACGAGAGGTTTAAATCTTCTGCAGCTTTATATTCGACCGATTTTTTTATAGCATTGTTACTCAAAAGTGTTATGAAAATTTATGATAAGCAGTATATAAATTACAGAAAAATATAAATTCAAATGTAAAATCGTCAAACAGTTAAATAATACTAGAAGGGAATCGGTCAGGAATCAAACCTAAGACGCCCGCTTGCTTAGTATGACTCCTCACCATTACACAACGACCACCGAAGTTGTTTATATGTAAAATGAAGATATCTCTTTCTGTCACAAATAGGCGCCTCACATGTAATCTACATTAATTAATGCATTCATTCATAAAGTGTTTCTTAACACATCTAAGCTGGCTTTGGACTTAATAAATAGCGTGGCTGGGAGACAACATTATACTACGAATCACTGGTGTATGTATTTCTTTTTACGGCTCATATACGACCTTTGCGTTTAGTGTAATGTGTTTGTTGTTGACGAGAATTGCAACTTATTTTCTAGTATTTTATTACCCTGACTTTCCCCTTTTCCCAATATGTCATTTATTTTTCATAAACCATGGATTTACGAGTATGTTTTTCCTGGTACCGTTGCGAATCATACTTAAAAACCCAAGGGTGGAAGTCCAGAGTCTCGCCAACTATACGTTAATTTAAAAATCTTGTTAGTAATCAAGGCAACAGATAATTATAATTAATAACTGAGAGATACAGCGAAGAAATCACTTGTAGATAAGAAAAAAGGAATACTGAATTTACCAAAAGGTTTCTGTTTATTTTTTGTGGATTTGCGTATAACAATATTTTTTTTGTTTATTCCACTAATAACATTGATCCCTGCTACACATGCTTTTACCTCCTTTCCCGAGGTTTTCTTCAGGCTAAATTAACCTGATCCGTTACGAGACTAGAACTTAAGTCAGTTTGACCTAACTGACCTAAGTACTGTTTAACACTCGGAAAAAAAGTGAGTTCGAGGAAAGGACGTCGAAACACGTGAAGTACGGATTAATGTAGTAAGTGGAATAGCAAAGTAATTCATTGTTTTTAGTAATTTATTCTTAAGTGATCAAAGCCACATGAGAATCCATACAATGGTCATATTGGTTAACTTATCTGTAATATTGTATGGTAAAGTTATACAAATGATAAGTTGTAGCCTTCACTATGGAACAAAATATTTTGCCAAGTGCGGCGACAAAGAACGTGTAGCAAGCCAAGCTGGGTTATTTCCAAACTATTGAAATATGATAATGTAGCGACTATCCGTGCGGTCACTGAACCCATCGAGGCGACCCTTGGCCTGCCCGATCATTAAACTCGCATTCCTTACAATGCGAGACAAGCACTGGGCAAGGGTCGCCCGGTCGGTCATTGAACTCACTATTAGCGGAGAAACGAGACAGCGACATATCTTCCGCACTGTCAGTCAAAACAATAAATACCCTACGTGATGACAATAAATATATTGTGAGGCGTGAGACGAGACAGCGACATATCTCTTGCTCCGTCTCGCACACATTCCAAATATTATAAATACCGACGTTTATCAATAAAATATCTCTTTGCATATTCCGATTTCAAACGAGTTTTATTAAACCAAACGATCATCCTCATCTCTTCGTTAAGGAACAACCCGTTCCTAAAATAATATTAAACGATGTCGTGAGGTCAAACATCTTTACTATATTACATATGATATACTCGTACATTGTCGTGACACAGCAAAATAACAAATAATGAAATAAAGAAGCATCATAAGGAAGTAAACGATAAAGATCAGTTTTATAAGATCTTTTAGAGTATTATGCCGCGTGCTTTGGCTTGTAATTCTGACGTTTCGAAAACATTATAGTTTTTATCTTCAGGACTTGTTTGTTATCAACTTCTCCATTAGCGAAAACTCTAAGACTTTAAAACCACGTAATACGATACTCCGAAAGATTTTATATAACTGATATTAATAACCGTGAGTCACAAATCGTCATGTATTTGCTGCATCCAATGAATATTGTATTTCTTCTATCTTTAAAAAACGTTTCCACTTACATATCGATTGTTAAATTTATGAAATATGATATTTTCAAATTTATTTTATTAAATTGACTCATAGAGTTGTATTAGTAACTTCGATGTGGTGGTACAAATCAAATATATATCACAGATTGCATAGTATAAAAAAGTATTAGAATTCATGGTGTTTTAGCGGAATGCTTTACTGATACGTAGTGATGATTATGATTGTTTGGTATTTAAAATAAAATACGTCGATTAGGAATGCGGAAAGTGAGAGTGAACAATCAATGAATAGTAAACAGCAATGAATGGTCAAGTGAATAATAATCTTTATTTATCGATAAGTAGGTATTTATAGATGTGCGTGAATGCGCCCGCAATATATACTTTATCTCACTCCTGCGCGTGCAGAGGTGTTTGCGGACGTTGCGAATAATATAGTGGGTAGGTAATTTGTTGACGAAAACGGTGAGATAACGCGATGCGTTCTCTTTCTACTGTGGAATGTAACGTAAATAGTATTTGCGGGTAAACAATATTAATGTTCTGGTATGCGACCTTTGGACATGTGCGAAGGTTGGTTCGTCGGTCGTTGACCGTGCGTGTTGACAATATTCAGGGACGACGGTATTCCCTACAGTGTAATTGCAGTGAATATTTTGTCTGCTTCTAAGTGTAAGATATGACATTCATAATTGATCTTCTCCCTGGCTCCATCCCAACTCATAACCTGCGAAGACTGTTGGAGTCAGCTCTCTTCGTCCTCAGGTTGTATGCTCTTCTGTTCCGGACTACGTCCCCCAAGTTGTGCCTCTGCATCAGGTTATCTTTTTGCACCACCCATTAATTCTTTGGTCTTATTCTGGTTGTTATTCGAGGCAGATCCATGGAGATTGCCTGGTTCACAATGTGATCGGGTGCTCTGCGTCCATAGTGCCTATACCATCTCAATCGCCTCTCCTCCATTTTGCTGTTGATGTCGGTAACACCTAGGCTTCCACGAATGCGTGAGCTTTTTATGTTGTCTCTTAGGGACACACCAGCTGACCATCTTAGCATGCGCATTTCAGCAGTTTCTAGTTGCCTAGAGTAAGAGTTATACATCGTCCAGCATTCGGAGTCCTAAAGGAGTGCGGGTCTGACAATCGTTTGGTATTCTTTTCCTTTTAACTTTACTGGCATTTTCGGATAACATAGAAGTCCCGTCATTGATCTAAACTTCATCCATCCCACACATGACATTCATAATTGATAATCATATTTATATAACTTCGTAGTCTCATTGATAAGACGTTGGTTTCCATCGTAGGTTCAATAGTCATTGGTACCCAAATATAATGGATAAAAAAGGTAGGTATTTTACGTTTGTTAAACAAGTTTGTCGTTTGTAAGAAGAGATTTGCACATAGTACAAAACTAAACAGGTTGTATCCCGTACAACACAAATGTTATATAATACAATAGTATAGATGTCTCAGAGAAGGTTGTCAATCTATGTTTTGAAATATAAGCTATATGGATTCAAAGCTCCACTTTTCTATTCTCCACGGAGCGTGGGTAGAGGGATGAAGGATGAAGGATAAGGGATGAGGGGCGAGAAATATCAATTAGCAGCCGGCGCTGATGTTGCGAATTAATTCACTTCCATGAGATTGAAAGGAAACTTATCGCGAATAATTGGATTCTCAAATAAAAAGTAAAGGAGAAGTTTTAAGTTTTATTGAAAACTCGGAATCGACTAGAGATCAATAAATATATACTCGTATCTTTGTGTCATCTCCGATGGGACAAAGATAATTAAATAATCAATTCTATTAATAATAAATGACTTTTAAATTGAACCCGTCACATTACTTTTCTTGTAAAGTTGTACGAAGTATAGTTTAACTTTCAAGTTATGTTCTAATACTTTGAATCATTCGCAATCCTATAAAATGTTAGCATTTTATTCAACGTTAACGAGACCGATTAGGATATCGTCGAAGAAGACTTTACCTAGGAATTTTAAAAAGTAAAATTAGGATCCCGTTGAAGAAGACTAGGAATTTTAAAAAGTAAAATAAATTATTTGAAAAAACAGATTAACGGAAGTATTAGGGTATTGTTGAAGAAGACTTTACCTAGGAATTTTAAAAAGTAAAATTAGGATACCGTTGAAGAAGACTAGGAATTTTAAAAAGTAAAATAAATCATTTGAAAAAACAGATTTACGGAAGTATTAGGATACCGTTGAAGAAGACTTTACCTAGGAATTTTAAAAAGTAAAATTAGGATACCGTTGAAGAAGACTAGGAATTTTAAAAAGTAAAATAAATAATTTGAAAAACAGATTTACCTATCCCTCGATTTACTCGTATTCTTTTTATTTGGTTTTACCTGACCGCGGCTTTGAAAAATACTTTTTAAAAGACAATCGGTTTTTTACATTATTTCAATTTTTCCCTTGTAGATATCGACCACGTGTACTCGCCTTCACAATCGGCGTGCTCTGCAGTAGAGGTCAGATCAACAAAGATGTTTAACTGGCATTATAATAAATAGCTTTACACTGCTACTGGCATTATAATAAATAGCTTTGCACTGCTACTGGCATTACAATAAATAGCTTTACACTGCTACTGGCATTACAATAAATAGCTTTACACTGCTACTGGCATTACAATAAATAGCTTTACACTGCTACTGGCATTACAATAAATAGCTTTACATTGCTACAGGCATTATAATAAATAGCTTTACACTGCTACTGGCATTACAATAAATAGCTTTACATTGCTACAGGCATTATAATAAATAGCTTTACACTGCTACTGGCATTACAATAAATAGCATCATATTCAATAAATTTTAGTTGATTTCATTTTACTTTTTTATTCTATTCCGACAATAAACATTGAACCGATTTTTTTTCAATAATATAGTACACTTACAAATATTAATCAATAATAATAATAAATAATTATTAATATTAAAAAAAATAAGAATAATTTATAATAAAAATAATAATAATATAATACACCGTTTCACTTTTCGTGACGTTCAGGTCAATTTGCCCTACGGCGCCTATAGATGTTTCACTTCAAAAATCAAAGAATAAAAAGTATTCACCACTCTTAAAAACTTTTTGAGTCAATAAACCATACACAATTCCGATGACACGTGATACCAGATCTAAGCGTCGCTTTCGTAACAAGCTAAGATGATTTCACCTGAAGAGAATCTCGAGATAGGAGGAAGAAACACGTGTCACGGAGAATAACGTAATTAGTGGAATAACCGTTTCTGATTCTGTGGCGTGGAATGGTCTACCTCTTAGAGTTAGACATATGGGTGATGTGTGCAACCGTTTTTCGGAGGTCTTTACGAAAATTTACGATCATGCATAAACACTACACCTTAAGCCGACTATGTTACTATCACATATCGGAAGTTTCCTACACTTTCCCCCCACTCATTCCCTTGATAAGTTATCTGCACTTTTCTTATCAAACATGTTAATTTTTAGGAAGTGCCTCACCTAATGGGAAAAGCCACTCCCTTGCTATATTTTTTCTCAACTATTTTTCAATATTTATTTTGTAATATTTTAAACTTGGCAATAATAAAATGGGTTCAAATTTAGAGTTAGAGTACCTTTAAGGAGAGGCTGCTTTCTAAATGGTGCTATAAAAGTTGTTATTTTGTTAATATTATTATTTGATAAAGCAATTTTTTATTCAATCTTCTGAGACATTACGCTTCTTGAATCATGTTAATGAGGGTGCAATACTTAAAGAAGCTGGTAGCTATTTCCAAAGTTCCCTTAACCCTTTAGATGCGAGGTGCGGATAAATCCGAATCACCGTGTACGTCCCTTAAGTGCGAAGTTCGGATTTATCCTACGCTCTGTAAAACACATAGGTTTTGAGTACGTGGTGCGGCTATATCCGAATACATATACTATTGAGAAGACCTTTTTTTCCCACCCTGACAGTCTTTCGTTAAAAAAATGCTCACGTGGTGTTTTTACACGGGTTTCAAATTTTGTCAAGAATTTGTCACCGAAAATTTGTGTCTTCCTTGAGATTTGTTTATTCAAATATTAAAAATATTGTCAATGCTTGACTCAATATTCTACGTAGAAGCAATGGTAATTAAAAATTTAGTTTTTTTTTTAAACGTTATTTCTAACATTATATTTTCATTTTATTTTCCGATAAAATCAGGAAACTTGTTGTTTTTTTTTTACTAAACATTTTTCTGTAGAAGAAGAAATTCTAAAAAAAAGAATTATTCGCCGTTTTTGCCTTTTTTCATCTTTAATTCCTTTTTTTAATGTAAAATTCTGAAGGTGAATATACTCGTAGATGCAGCAGATAATGACTATATACGAGTACATATTCTGAAGGTGAATATACTCGTAGATGCAGCAGATAATGACTATATACGAGTACATATTCTGAAGGCGAATATACTCGTAGATGCAGCAGATAATGACTATATACATATAAAACATCGCAATTATATCTTTAACTTTATTTTTAATGGATAATTGACTCACTTCGTGACTTTTTATGAAATTTTATTCAGCACTTAAAGAGTTAACAGCAATCGTGAGAGACAATTTGTTGGATGAGAGATATGCTGACGTTAGTTTTAATGTTAGTTTTTTTTTAATTTAAATTTTGATATTGCGCGTTTGGTTTTGTAGGGACTACGGTCGTCCCTGAATATTGTCAACACGCACGGTCAACGACCGACGAAACGACCTTCGAACATGTCCAAAGGTCGCATACCAGAACATTAATATTGTTTACTCGCAAATACTATTTACGATACATTCCACAGTAGAAAGAGAACGCATCGCACTGTCTCGCCGTTTTCGCCAACAAATTATCTACCCACAATATTATTCGCAACGTCTACGACCATCTCTGGTCGCACAGGAGTGAGATAAAAATATATTGCGGGCGCACTCACGCGCCCCGTTCTGAATATGTATAAATACCTAGTTATCGATAAATAAAAATCATTAATCATTCGACCATTCGTCACTGTTTACTATTCATTGATTATTCACTCTCACTTTCCGCATTGCTAATCGACGTATTTTATTTTAAATACCAAACAATCAAAATCATCAGCGCGTTCTTCAAGAACATTCGCTAAAGTTTATTTAAAGTATTTTCTTCATAAAATAATATGAATTTAATTTAAATCAAAGCCTACAAATGAAACAAAACCTTTTCCAGAGAGGTATTATGAGAACATATATATATCTTAAGATAACAAACAAAACATAGTCCCTGTTGGAGTAGGGACAGTTTGGACACAAAAGGGCTATGGGTCCACCCAGACTAGGCTAGACTCAAGTGTTAGTAAATATTATATATTTGGGACACAGTGATAATGGGAGAGGTCTAAGGTAATTTCACGCTGGACATGGGGGCACATCTCTGCTCTGTATAAACAGGGGGGGTTCCAGTTCGACATTATTAACGGGGAAAGCTTTTCGGGCACACATTTTCACGAACGTAAAGTTGTATTTACAGAGTATTGGCAGGTTATTTATCCTTTGAGAGACATATTTGACTTGTCACTCGACATATTCCTCAAAATCAGAACGTGCGGCCGTGTTCTAACTGTTAATATTCACGATAAGCAAGCGGGCAGTCAGAACTTGTGGTTTAATCTGTCAAGACTGTGTGTTTTCCGAAGTGCAACAGCTTGCATACTGTGAGTCAATACTCGCACAAGCATCTTTCATCTACAGGGTGTCTGACAATAATACTCAATCACGTATGTTTGTATATTTGAAATATTCACGTATCTTTGAAATTCATCAAGTAATAAACGGTTTCTACACGTATAATATATTATTTTTAAAACACTAATTATTTGATGATTGTAAGAGATTGCCTTAGCGATATAATCTGTAAGTTATACTCGTACTTTGTTAGTGGAGTAAATAATCTGATTAGTTAATTTATTTATTGTATTATATTTAATGAGGTGGTAACATTTTTTATATGGTTATCATTTTTACATGGTTATTACTTGAAAAATATATTTAAAAATAGTGGGCTTATTGCCAAGTAGAAATTACTTCCAATCAACCAACAACATGTTTAATTGACTTTAAGGGTAACAATACAGAAATTTAAAAAAAAAATGGTACCAATGGGAATCCAACCCTTAACTCTCCGATTGGAAAATAGGCGTATTTCTTTCATTAAACGACAATTAATGCTAAAATCTCATTTATCCGAGGTTAATAAATTTACATTTACGAGCTATAATTAATTTACAATAAAACGATCATTTACGAAACCTTTTCGCTCTTGAAAGTTTAAAATGCTTTAAAGTTTAAAGACGACCTCCATCCGGGTTCTTTGTTTTACACAAAGCTCGTATTTCATAAGGTTCAATTTCAAATGCTAGCAAATAAAAGCCAAAGACATATTTCTAATAGACTAAAGAATTTTTTTTCTGGCAATAAACATTTCAGATTGTAACATATTGTACCTATTATGTTTCACAAAATTGTTTTGATTTACATATTGTATTATGTATCACAAAACAGTTTGACAAACAATACTTGTTTGTGCTCCCCTAAAGATTAGGTGACAGCCTTGAAACCGGTTGGTTTATACCGTTATAAAAAGTGGAATAAACAGTGTTTGATAAAACAAATTACAATGTCTTTGAGTTCCACAACGTTAACGCCTTAACTTTAAACAATATATTCCTTTTGAGTGTTAAAATATTAAAAAAAATCACAAATAAAACCATTAAAAGGAATATAATCACAAATTTTTAACTTAATTACTAACATCAATTAAAACCGTTTTCGAGTGAACTCCTGCCCACGCACATAAGGGCACCTTTGTACATAACGATCCGGGGCTTGCGGTGCGGTGCCGTGCGCCCACCTCCCATCTCCCATCTCTCATCTCCCATCTCCCATCTCCCACCTCCCACCTCCTACGCTCAGTACCTCCGTCAGATTGTGTTGACTTCCCAAAAATGATATTTGACTTCCCGAACCGGCTGATGTATCAACATGAAAAGGAGATTAATTATTTTTTAAATTGCTTACATATCATTTACCGGTCCAGAGCGGATGTTAGATAGAAACTTAAACGTGTTTCTGCCACAGATTTTCATCTCATCGATATCTTATATTGAAAATACTCAAGGGGATGTTTTATTTAATTTTATATCATCGTTAATTTTTATTTTGTCCACCAAAGTTTTCCCTTGTTCAACGTTTAAAAAAATTATTTTGAAAATAAAAGAAAATTCTAGATCTTAGATCTATTTTTACTACCCACATACATACAACGATTACAACTTACATTTTTTTAATAAAAAATCGAATCGAAAAGTGGAAATACATAAACGGTAGGTAAAAGTCTCCATTTTTCGAATTTGCAAAATTACTTCACTAGGGAAGTCCTGTCTTTGGTAGCACGGAACAGTTCCTCAACTTTCTGGATATTTGTCCAGAAATTTGCGTTATCAAGAAAGTTATCTTGTATCGATACCACGTGCACTTTTAATTTTGCCAATCAATAAGGAAGTAAATTTTCGCAAATTAATAATCAATGTTTTAGAATTTCGTGTTATTTTAGAACTTTCGTTATACACCTGTTTGACACAGCACCTCGATATTGGGCATATGATGAAACCGATAAATTCTGAGAATTCATATATGATATACACATATTTCCTTTTTATAAAAAAAAAACTCTGCTGAAACATTGACATTCTGCATGTACATCCATTCACATATTTAAATGCCAAGTTTTCATCTACGTTATTCCAACTGCATCATAAACTCAACAATTACACCAAAATCATATTAAAAAACTCACCAGGTTATATACATTTGCGTCAGTTATTCACTAACATGCTTTCATGAAAACCTCCAAAAACTAATCACTCCTTGCATTTCTCTTTTCAAAGAACCACCTTGTTATATTTAAAAAAAAATAAACCGCAATATTACAAAAAAGACAACGGTCCCCTTAAGAATGTGTTGTAAATTATTGGCGTTATGAACTGCTTGTTCCTCCTATCAAATTTGGTATGAACACATGGGGGTCGGAACTAGATGTATGCTAGTAAGTCGACTTGGTATGAACACGTGGGGGACGGAACTAGACGTACGTCGACTTGATATGAACACGTGAGGGTCGGAACTAGATGAAGTAAGTTAAATTTTATTCTATGCCTACGCTCTAGCATATGAGGTATGCTTTATTTGGACCTCGAACTCCCGACCGTGTCTAACGTGGTCTTCCCTCAGATCCGCTGTCGATGAAGTTGTAGGGCACAACAGTATGGGGAGTTCCTGATCATCAAATCCATATTGCATACAATAAAATTAAAAAATATTGATTGCTTGTAACACAAATGATTTATTCAGTCAACCTTTGTAGTTATAATCTTCCAGTCCAGGGATTTAGTTTTTTAGAATTTATATTTAACAAAATATGCCAAAAATTATTAAAACATCAGGCATTTTCACTACTCATGTGTTTTATTAACTCATATTTAAGTTTATTCTTCTTCTCCCTGGCTCCATCCCAACTCATTGTCTGCGAAGACTGTTGGCGTCAGCTCTAATCGTCCTCAGGTTGTATGCTCTGACAATCGTTTGGTATACTTTTCCTTTTAACTTTACTGACATTTTCGGATCGCATAGAACTCCCGTCATTGATCTAAACTTCATCCATCCCACACTTATTTTATGTGTTACACCTGCTGCACATCCTTCATCGCTATGGATGAGTGACCCAAGATACTTAAAGGAGTCACAATTTGGTAGTTTCTCCATCCATTTGCATTACGGGAGTGACAGCATTTGTGTTCTCAAATGGTAGGTACAGATACTCTGTTTTCTTTCTGCCCAGTCTCAATCCATTGTCCTCCAAGATTCTTCTCCACCTTTCCAGGCTATTTTGCAGGTCTTCGTGTTTTTCACTTATTAATACGATATTGTCGGCAAATAGTAGGATCTTTAGGAGACTGTTCATTTCCTGGTTAGTTAAATAGTCCATGACTAAGATGAACAGTAGCGGACTGAGTACCGATCCTTAATGTACCCCCACATTTACAGGAAATTCTGGTGAAGTTCCCAAAGTGCACCTCACTTGCGTTGTCACGTTATCATACATGTCCTGGATGGCAAGGACGTACTTTTCTGGTACACTATGTGCTGGAAGTGCCGCTCAAATTAGGCTTCTAGGGACCCTGTCAAATGCCTTTTCAAGATCGATGAAGACCATATGAAGGTCTTTCTTGGCATCACGGTGTTTTTCGACAAGGAGTCTAACGGTTTGAATGGCGTCTACTGTTGATTTTCCCGATACGAAGCCACACTGGTTGTCACGTATTTCCAACGATTCCGTCACAGCCAATTCCGTCCCCATTCACCACATTCTTTTCATACTTAAGTTTATTATTATAAGAATTATTTTTTAAATAAATAAATAAACTTATAAATACAATATAAAAATAAACACACGTGTAAACATATAAAAAAATAAAGATTCTCTCCAAAGGACCATTTTTAAAAAGTGCCATTTAGAGAGCACATTATCCTTAACGGCACTCGAGCTCGATACTCAAACCCACTTGTATGAAACCAATCACGTCTGACAGCTATAACAGAGCCCGAGCGAACTATATATTACACTTTTTTGTAAACATTACACGCAGAAAAATGTTTATAACGCCTTAAATAGAAACCAGATTTTAAAAACTTTACTTAAAAAAATATGGTTTCCCAGCGGGAATCGAACTGGCAACCTCCGCGTCGGAAGACAGGCATTTTACCAACCATGTCACGGAGGTTGTCAGAATCAAATTGAAATCATAAGATGGTTGAGGGATCAAACCTTATCTACATATTTATTTTATTATTAATTTCCTTAATTTTAGAATCATTCTCACGCTGTAGAGCGAAATCTATCGGTTTAAATGTCATAAGCCCATTTATTTCACCATTAAAACAGACTGACACCCGTTTTTATTTTGAAAACAGGTTGCTAACGACTTTGTATATAGTTACAAATGTAAATAGTCCAAATCAAACATTTTCTTTACAATGAAGAGATAACTGAACCTTTCCGGCTAACCCGATCCATAACACTATTTAATAACTCCGATCGGGCTGAGATCTGACCCTAAACTTTTAATTGGATGGCCTTAGACAAAGCTCTATAAGAGGCGCTTAGTGCTTATTGCTTAAGGCTCAGGTCGTAATCTCTACATCAAGGTGATAACTTTTGGATTTGAACTATGACAAATATGGAAGTGATGGTAATAGAAAAGTGTGAAAGGTAAAGTAAATGCGAGAAACGGGTTAGTAATGAAAAATAGAACCAAGTTGAGGCGTTCCACAATTTGGTCAATATTTTCTCAGATGATGGAAGAATTGAGAGAGATATCGAATAGGAATCAAATTCAATAGAATAATGGAAGAGTTGAGAGAGATATCGAACAGGAAACAAATTCAATAGAATAACGGAAGAGTTGAGAGAGATATCGAATAGGAAACCAATTCAATAGAATAATGGAAGAGTTGAGAGAGATATCGAATAGGAAACAAATTCAATAGAATAACGGAAGAGTTGAGAGAGATATCGAATAGGAAACCAATTCAATAGAATAATGGAAGAGTTGAGAGAGATATCGAATAGGAAACAAATTCAATAGAATAACGGAAGAGTTGAGAGAGATATCGAATAGGAAACCAATTCAATAGAATAATGGAAGAGTTGAGAGAGATATCGAATAGGAAACAAACTCAATAGAATAATTATATAGAGAACAATTACTTTTTTGACGAAACCAAATCTATCTCAAATTCAGCTCTTCTCCTAAGAAACACCTCTTAAACATATCTTCTTCTTCTTCTTCTCCCTGGCTTCATCCCAACTCACTGTCTGCGAAGACTGTTGGGGTCGGGTATTCTCGTCCTCAGGTTGTATGCTCTTCTGTCCCGGACTACGTCCCCCAGGCCGTGCCTCTGCATCAAGTTATCTTTTTGCACCACCCATTAATTATTTGGTCTTCCTCTGGTTGTTATTCGAGGAAGATCCATGGAGATTGCCTGGTTCACAATGTGATCTGCGTCCAACGTGCCTATACCATCTCAATCGCCTCTCCTCCATTTTACTGTTGATGTCTGTAACACCTAGGCTTCCACGAATGCGTGAGCTTTTTATTTTGTCTCTTAGAGACACACCAGCTGATCATTTTAGCATGCGCATTTCTCCCAAATTATAACTCTTTAAGATAACAGAATCCCGATTACACTGTTTAATATTTTTGTCTATCGAAAGATATAGGATAGAATATCAAGAACTTTGATGGTATCTTATGTAGAGTTGCGCAATAAGAACTGCAATTTTACATTTAAATTAAGTTATGCGATCGTGTACCGCTGCATGCTTAATTTATAGATTATGTCGATGATGACGTTTGTCCATTATAAATATTATACGTTTGTTTTTTTTGTGTTGTTTATAGTTAAGTCATTAACGTTGTGGAGTTTTAAAGGCATTGCAATTTATTTTTATCAAACACTGTTTATTCCACTTTTTTTTGTGGAATAAACAGTGTTTGATAAAAATAAATTACAATATTATACGTTTGACAGCTGAAAAATAGCGGCAAATTTAAAATTGCATCTCTTGTTGTGCCATCCTATATAAAGGGATGATATAATTTTGTTACGGGCCTCGCCTAGTTAAGTTCTTCCTTTTAAAACGATGTAAATTATAAAGTTTGTATTGTGGACAGTAAAAAGTTCATATTTCAAATTTCAAGTAAACAGGTCCAAAATTACTTTTACATAACGAAGCCGCTTCTAGAATGCATCGAAATATATTTTATTAGAAATATGCTGCGATGATTTTGACAAGTTTTGACTGCGATGATTTTGACAAATTTTGACAAGTCACAGAATTCCAGTTAATCGTGAAGTTGTCGCAACATATCGACATGCTGTCCTGCGACTAACTTCGCCAACCCTGCGATTGACGGGTGGAGCTTAGCGATCAGGGAGCGTAGCACTGATACGGTTACGGTGTGACGGGCGTAGCGATCAGGGAGCGGGAGACTGAACTGAGATACGATCAAATCCCTCGCTGACAGCAGCCGCCACGCCACCCACGCCTCTGCCGGTGTCAGTAAGTCTTCATTACAACTCGGTTTTGAACTATGTGATAAATTATGAAGTTTATTTTAGTATATTAACCATAGATTACCTTTTAAGAAGGAAAAAACAAATTTGATTAAAAAAAACTAAATAATTGAACTTTAATTTGTGCTTTCTATAATTATAATAGAATTAAAATGTATATAGTTATTTTTAGAGAGAAAATTATCCTCATGAGTGCTTTCCAGCATAAATTATGACGTTTTTCATATGTTAGTAGGTGAACCTTCATTCCCTGGAAGTTTTGTTTTCGATTACTGACGACATCTTCTAAAAAAAAACGAAAAGAGTTCGTCTGTTAACAATCCTCGCATACGCCGAGTACACGTAGTTTTTTTAAACACCAAAAATATGGTAAACCGCGTGATTCGTGCATACTCCGTTGGTTCTTAACTCTGTAAAAATATTGTTGTCTCCGGGCCATGCTCTTAAATATGTTCAAATCACCAAGTCGTATACGTTGAAGACTGGCATACGAGAGAATAAGAAGCATATAATTTATTTACAGTACTCAGAAAGCATTATTAAAAGTTTTAAAGCAAACGAAAGAGATGAACTAATAAATTACTAAGGTATACTTATTATTGTAAAAAAAAATAGTTTACTAAGGTATACTTATTATTGTAAATAAAAATTATTTAACTAAGGTATACTTATTTTTGAAAAAAAAAATATTTTACTTACGCATACTTATTATTGTTAAAAAAAATATTTTACTAAGGTATACTTATTATTGTAAAAAAAAAATATTTTACTAAGGTATACTTATTATTGTAAAAAATAATTATTTTGCTAAGGTATACGAGTACTTATTGCACAAAAAAATATTTTAGTAAGGTATATTTATTATTGTAAAAATATGTTTATCATAATCTGTTACATATTCTGTGTCAAATATTTATGTACAATAGACTCTCCATTATCCGGACTAACGTAAAAATTAATCGGAATCATAAACCTCGGATAGCCTCCAAAAAAGCAAAATAAATAAAATAAAAATTGTATTTATATAAAAAAGACTCCAAAAAATGTTTACTTTTTCCATTTCACGAACTTTTCTCGTTACATTATTATCCATTAGTTGTGTTAACTGACCTTTAGAGGTCGCCAGACAACTGTCTGCACGCTTTAATGTAACTACATTAAAGCGTATGGGAGGTTTTTAAATTTAAATGCAATAAACTAATATTTTTACCGGCTCGATTAAATCGCAACTCGGTTAATGTGACCCCAGATAATTGAGTCTATTGTATATTTTAGTTTTTTTTTGCATTTACACGAATGTTTCGCAAGAGAAATTATGCAAAAATGTTACCTTTGACCTGGACAATTCAAATGTAACTATAGTTTATGAATAAACAGTACTATAAAATATTTATCAGGTGTTTTTGTCTTTCATTATACCTATACGTAACAAAATAAACGTTTTAACTTGAAAACTTTTAAGAGCAACGCATAAAAGTACTTCCGAAATAATTCAAAGCCAAATTTTCCAGATAAAAAATGAGTTTTCTAAGGAATTAGGCGCTCTTGAAAAGTTAATTTAACCCATTTTTAATATTTGTGGGTCAATTTAAAAATTCTCCGTAATCAAACCTTAATTTTTATTGTTCTCTCTATTAAAACCAACCGCAAACTTAATTTCAACCAGACAGGGCAGGGGTGAGACTCCATTACAAATTCAATCAGAGTTTGGGAGATGGGCCGGTTCTTACAAATGCAGGGACGGGTGAACACCTTGGGTTATTGAACTGCTGCCTAAGAATCTTTATTATTTAGACATTTTAGTGGGTAGAAGACATACAACCTTAAAACAAAAGCCTGTAATAAACGATTTATTGATTTAATAAATAAATAAGTACAGGTTTATTGAAAGCAGTATAGTATGTACATAATATTAGGTGTTAACATAAGTTGTGTCCGTTTTTTTCCAATTTAAAGATGAGCACCAAAACTATAACAAACTGGTAAATGTTATACGTCATTCAAAAGAAAATGTTCTGCTCTACAAGATATTGTGTTTGTTTTTTACGTTACATATATTATTTTATTTAATTACAAGCCTTCAAAATGGAATATCAAGTAGATTAAAGTGAGCATTTTCGACACCTACTTCTGTTCGCGTTCAATCGAGGGAATAAAGCTGCCAAAGCTGCTCGCGATATTTGTTAAGTTTACGGTGAAGATGCTATGAATGAAAGGACAGCTCGTCGATGGTTTTTGTGTTTGAACGACGGTGATTTCAACCTTAAAGACATTGGGCTTTCCGGACGACCAGTGGACGTTGATGAGGAGCGCTTAAACCATATTATTCATGAAAATCCCCTTCAAACATTTTTAATCACCATTTTTTTTCATCACCATTTTTAAACCATTTTTCTGGTCAGCCCACACCCTTGCACATGTGGAATAAGAAGAAGAGAAAAAAAAACAAGAAAATAAATAGATAGCAGAAAAATAAACAAATCTTACCTCAGATCAATTCAAACAAACAAATAAAGGTCCCTTGACAGCAACACAATGTGTACATATAATATACATAGTAAATTCATTCGGAGTATCGCACATACTATACATCCCAAAATAAACTGCAGAAATACATTTAAGATAGAAGACATTAAAATTTCCGGGCTCATCCCACAAACATTCCCCCGGCTGAGACACACCCCACCAACGCAGGGCGAGCCCGACCGCAAAGACAACGGGGGCTTTTAGCCTACACCTCTCCCCCGTACATCTAGATTTAAAAAAAACAAAAGAAATGGCAGAAAACAAAATAAAAATTTAGGGAATCGGTCGTTAAGGAAGAGATGATGATAGTTGTTGATAAATGAAATAACTTGTTAAATCGCAATGCGGAAAGAGAGAGTGTTAATTTTTATAGTAACGTAGGTATTTATATGTTTTTGGAATGTGCACGAGAGTGCGCTCGCGATATGCTTCTGTCTCGCTTCTGTGAATGCAGAAATGGTTTATTGTCATATGTGGGTATTCATCTAAATACGGAACTGGTGAGATAGCCGTGGTGCGTTCTCTTTCTCTGGCGTGAGGTGCGAGAGCTCGGCCGGCGTCAATGGCTGTAATATGACCTTTGGACTGTTTACTATAATTTATCGAGGAATCCGAAGGTCGTTTCATCGGTCATTGACCGTATGTATGCGACAATATCATGCGATGACCGTGGTTCCCCACAAAAAGTAAACCCACATATACTCGTACCACCTCAGGTTAACTGTCAGCAAGAACGAAAAAAAAGAAAAGCCTCAACTTATTTATTGGAAAGGTATATGATACTTAACCGTATTTTAAAAATTAAAGTTACATTTACTAAATAAAATAAAGTGAAACCCCGTTTTTACGTGCCCGGAATTCACGTTTTCCCGCTATTTACGTAAAATTTTTCCAATCCCGTTTTATTTTAGTACATTTAGTACCCGCTTTTACGTTTTTATTTCCCGCAATTTACGTTTGAATTTTTTAAAATGCAAATCAATTTATAAACATATTTTATTAATTGCGCGACGATTTCAAATATTTGAAATGAATATTAGGAAGCAGAAATATGTTGTTTCTATTAAACATGTGTGCACCTGCGCGTGCAGCGCTCATGGTCATGGTTACACGAGTCGTGTAATGCGATGCAATTGGTAGAAAATTTAGCGAATCAGAGGAAGGCAGACTGTATATGTATTGTATTTGGTCAATCTATGCTTGTGTTTTAAACGTGTCGATCGTGTACATACAATTTCTATTGCCAATCGTCGTGTATTTCACTCAATTTTGTCGAGTTTAAGCTATTAATTGATGCTGAAGCTAACCTCTCTGTTTTATTTATATTGTAGGGAATACCGTCGTCCCTAAATATTGTCAATACGCACGGTCAACGACCGACGAACCAACCTTCGGACATGCTCAAAGGTCGCATACCAGAACATTAATATTGTTTATCCGCAAATACTATTTACGACACATTCCACAGTAGAAAGAGAACACATCACGCCGTTTCGCCAACAAATATTCTACCCACTTTATTATTCGCAACGTCTCTGCACGCACAGGAGTGAGATAAAAATATATTGCGGACGCACTCACGCGCCCCGTTCTGAATATGTATATATACCTACTTATCGATAAATAAAGAATCACTTATTATTATTCACTTGACCATTCATTGCTGTTTACTATTCATTGATTGTTCACTCTCACTTTCCGCATTCCTAATCGACGTATTTTATTTTAAATACCAAACAATCAAAATCATCACGACGTACCAGTAAAGCATTCCGCTAAAATATATTTGAAATATGCATACATACATATCATCCCGTCGTGTCCCTTGCGGTGCAGGCAGAGAGAACAAATGTCGAAACATATCGTCACACACAATCTACTACTGTTTTCATACTTCTTACTTTACCTACATTATTCACACTTCTCGGTATACCTCTTTCACGAACACCTTGTACTAATTTAGTCATTTTTTCAACATTCATTCCCTCCATATGTCCAAACAAATCTTAAAGATTCATAATTCATCTTACTTAAAACATCCACTTTATTCATGTAATAATTTTTGATGTCTTCATTTCCTCTTCTTTCAAACATTCACACTCAACAAATATTTCTAAGTGCACGCATCTCCACAGCATCAATCTTACCCTTATCCTACTTCTGCTAAGTCCAAGTTTCCCTTCCATACATCAAGGTAGACATCAACAAACCATTTTGTATTTTGTTTTGCTACTGTTGATATTGCGGAGTTGTTGGTCATAACATTATAACAAGATAATAATCTTAAATATATGGTGTGGTCAATGCATGTTTCCTATACTTTGGACAACACGGAAGACAAAGTCAATAAGTCTCGAAGATCTAAAAATCAAACAGCAAATGCCTTGAATCATACATCTCCAAACCCTCAGACTTACTACTTTGGCTATGTTATCAAATGGGAAGAAACAATGAAGATACTGGAAATCCTAGACAAAATAGAAGAGCCACAGACAAAAGTGAAAATTATAAACCTGATGGACAGATCTGGTAATATTATAAATGTAACCAAAAGCTAATTGTAAAGTGTAGTAGAAATGCTACTGAGCGTAATGAAGGTGTATCATTCTTTCCGATGTGCGGTCAATTCACTCGCAAGATTAAGTCAAGTATTCACAATTGCTGTACAAAGAGTATAAGAAAAAAGAAGAAATAATCTTCGCTATATGGAGTTGAGAATTCTTTGTTGTATCTATGTATCCAGATTATGTTTGTTTTCTCTAAATTTCCAGAAAATTTTCCATTTTTATTAGTCAACCTTTTTAACGTAACGTATGTCTCTTTTATGAGAATGGTCCATAAAACAGGCCGGTCCTGAGTGAATGCTGTTTTCCAATAAAGAATAAGTTGAAATTTATCTGGGCGATAAAAAAAGTTTCGGAAGAAATGTAGTCAGGTGCTGGCCGGCCGTAAAGAAGGGTGGAGAAGGGTTGACACAGAAAGGCGCTAGATCGAGTTTATTAAAGAAATAAACCCCCACATGGTTAATTTTGTCATTTAATTGTTAAATTGGACACTTTACAACATTCGAAAAGTTTTATCATGATAGATTATTTAAACAATACACGGTTATGTGAAGGACACGTCTTCTATCTTGTATCATCAGTGACATAAGAGTCAGCAGACTAACTAAGATTTGTCAAGTCGTCAGAGCAGACGACCAATGAATTATAAAACCTAGTCAAAGTGTTCTTATTCATCATGTGTTTAATACAGAGCGTCATGGTCTCTGCTATGTCTCGAACTTGACAAAACACCTGTCTCCGCCCCTTTTAATGTTGGCTCATAGTAAATGCAGCACTTAAATATGGTTCTATCAACTCCTTTATTTGGTACGTCGATAATTTCCTTTGTTGCGTTGTTAGAGATCCGTTTTTGTTCCAATTATATAAAACTTCTTACATCTTAATGTTAAATTATGTATGTTGTTATTTTATTACACTTTGAATAAAAAAGGTCAGTTGACCGTTAAAATAAATACAATATATACTATGCGTATCCAGAAAGTAAGTGTACTGAGGCTCTCACGACCGGATGGATTTTATTTTCGACATGTTGGCTACACTTCCGTGTAGCCTGACCCTTCTCCTCCGCAACGAGACCGGTTCGAGGTCAGTACGTTGAGAAGTGTCGACGCGACAACACGTTTCGTGAAAAATGTCAATCCGATCTCCCGCCAAGTGCGAAATACGCGGCGTCATCCGTTATCTCGTTTGGAAGGGAAACCCTCTGGTTGAGGTTTACAATGAGGTGAAAACTGCATATGGTGAGAAAGCTCGAGTGTGTACAAGTGGTGTCGCGAGTTTAAAAACGGTCACGTCACACCTCTTCACCCTCCGCCAAAAAGTTCCAAACCACAATTTCAGCCAAGAAAATCATGGCATCCGTGTTTTGGGACTGTCAAGGCATAATTTTAATTGAATATATGCCTCAAGGGGAGACCATCAACCCTGCAAGATACTGTGAGCCCCTAAAAAAATTGCGGAGGGCGATTCAGAACAAGAGGAGAGGCATGCTGACAAAGGGAGTCTGCCTGCTGCACGACAATGCCAGACCACACACGGCCAACGCCACGAAGGAACTGCTCGCCTCGTTTAAATGGGATGTCCTGAACCATCCCGCACATTCCCTTGACCTAGCACCTTCAGATTACTATCTCTTTACCTCCCTGAAGCTGCACATGGGTGGGAAAAGGTTTTCACCCGACGAGGAGGTAAAGGAGGAGGTGGAGAAGTGGACGGATGGTTGGCGGGAAACTACTTCGAGGAAGGCGTCAAAAAGTTGATACCCCGCTTCACCACCTGCATTGAGAGGAATGGCGACTATGTCGAAAAATAGCTTACATATGTACTACGGTAATCACTTAATTTTTTTGTTTAAATAAAAAAAATTGTAACCTGCAAAAATTCAGTACACTTACTTTCTGGATATGCCTCTTACTATGCGGAAATTTTCTATGCTTTTCTAGAAGAATAGTACAATGCAGGTCTGAACCAATCTCGCACGCTAACCGCGTGGCCTCATAAATGTTCAACGCATCTACAATTTTGAATTAGGAGCTGCATAAAAAAACCAGCCAGCGAGCTTGGATCGATTAAGTCCACAGAGAAGATAACTTTAAAAAAACGTGTAGGAGACTAAACCTTTAGAAACTAGACCACTTGGTCAACCTGACAAATACTGTTTGTAAATTTATTGCAACGTATATACCAATGTATATCAAACTAAGAAGGCGCGTTGTCGTTGAGGATCCCCTCACCACTCCAACGTCAGTCTTGAATCGTTCTCCCACGTCGATTGTGTGATCTTCTGTGAGAGAACAGCCCGATCCTAGATGCGCACTCCCTCCCGCAAATGTCACAGACCTGTGGACCCTGCTGAGCCGCCTCGTCATGCTGACGCATGTTCGCAGCGCGCTGACTGTTTCTCACACGTCTAGCGGCCGAGACGCCATCAGTCCGAGAATATACGGCTCTCCACCCCTCACGGTCCCGAGCCACCCGCTCCCAGTCCTTAGGCGCCCGCACAAAGTAAGCGACTCTCGCAGACTGTCCTTATAGCGATTCCTCTGCCCACTAACTCTTGGCTTGCTCACCACTTCCCCGTACAAGACGCGTTTTGGAAGTCTGTGATCGCCCAGGCGTACCACTTGCCCGGTCGACCGCAATTTCGCCTTGACAACCATATGTTCTATATAGGCTTATAGTTGGAGCGTTGCAGGACTGAAATATTTGTGACATGATCACTCCAGTGGATCCGAAATTAATCGGCGAAGGAAACGCTGGTGAAGAAGAAGGCGCAGCTCTCCTCGTCTATACCGTAGAAAGAATTAATGAAGAAAGTTTTATAATATAAATATACAATACTAATGTGAGTGTAAGGCGCAATAAAGGAAAGATACGAAAAGTATGATTGGATTAATTAAATGATAATTTAAAGAACTAAACGTCGAAAATCAGGGAAATCATAGGAGAAAATGTAAGGATGTAGAAGAGACAAATGATGCGTGTCGAGGTATGAAAGTCTGGCGTTCTGTCTTCTCTACCAACATGATGACACGATGGTATGGAAATCAAAGATCTACAAAAAACAAGAGAAACTTATTTTTTAATTAAAAAATAAAGTAAATAAATACATGACGCAACTAAATCCTTCTGAATTGATTATTTTATTTGTCTTGTCATACACATCACTTTAAAGAAGTTCGGGTTCGGTAAGCAAACAAATAAAATAATCGGAAAGCCATGTAGCCTTATCGAGGCTCACGACACGGTTTCCTCTTCACAGGGTGAGAGGGTGGTGAATGGTGTCAAGGCGGAAGGCTGTAGCAGAAGGGGTGGGTCTTATTTAAGGAATGCGATATACTTTGCCTCTCATCTTGGGCGATGCAAAGTGAAAGGTTTTACGTTATCGTGAAATAAGTGATATCTTTGTTGGGTGTATCCACTCGAATTGAAAAACATGGTAAAAAAATGTAAAAAAACTTGTATAATAATAAAATGATAATTTATAAAGCGCCCTTTAGAGAGCAAACTTTCCTCGTACTTGAAATTCTAAACGGCTTTTATTTTAAGATGAAAAATATAACGAAATAAATGAGTAAATAAAAGTTGCGTGTAAAGATAGGAAAGTAGTGACTGTGACTATTTCTGTATCCGACATCAAGACAGGATTGGTTAGTAATGTCTTATTAAACGGTTTGGGAGAGTTGTCAATTACAGGAGAGATGATGAGAATGGTTTGTTGATAAATAAAATACTCGTCAAAATCGGAATGTGTAAGGATGAATTTTATTGCCAGACGTCAGTATTTATAATATTCCTGAATGTGTGCGGGAGTGCGCGCACGATATACCGCCGTCTCGTTTTTGCATTTACAATACGATGTGGGTATTCATTCTGTTTTGGGAATCGGCGCGACAGATGTGTTGCTTTCTCGTTTTAACATGGAATGCGCTCTCAGATTGATAGTGAGTTGAATGACCGGCGTGTGGACCTTGCACTTGTTTGTTTCACATTGTTAAGGTATGCAAAGGTCGTCTCGCCGGTCATTGGCCGCGCATACGAACGCCACAACGGTATTGTTGTTTCTCTAGACGATCTTTGTGGCTAAGCTGATAAAACGCTAGACTACCACCCGGAAGTGTTGGGTTTGATTCCTAATGGTACCAAAGATTTAATTAAAAACAGTTTTAGTCTGCTAACAATACTTGCGCACGCTGAGTAAGTATACGAGTGTTTTAGCCCCGTCATGTGCGGTGGTATATGTACGCAACTCGCGGTTTTTAATTGCGGCTAATAAGTGAAATTACAAACAGCGAGTTATATGCTTATTTAAGTGGTATTAAGCCTGATAGAATTTTTAAATCAAGACAACATGTCTCCCGGTCATGCTCTTTGACATGCCCGAATAACAAATTACGAAAGAAGAAGAAGAAATAATTCCTCTCGCAACTGAGGCAGAATTTATTTTTATGTGTAAGGCCCACAAGTAACCAGATGTTCTACAGTTGCCAAAAATATAATAGATAGGCCAAAGCCCGTACGACGTTTGTCGCCAAATAAAGAATAGAGAATTGAATTTTGAATACAAGAGAGCGAGAGAGGAATACTTGGATTCTCTCCGAAAGTAATTCGAAATTTGAATCTCGGTGGGTCCGTGATAAATGAAAAGATGGAAACTATACTGAACAAATTTTAAATATGTTGTTTATAGTTAAGGCATTAACGTTGTAGAGGTTTAAAGACATTGTAATTTATTTTTAACAAACACTGTTTATTCCACTTTTTTGTGACGGTATAACCCTACCGGTTTCAAGGCTTTCACCTCATCTTCAAGGGAGCGCAAACAAGACTAAATGCTGTTCGAACTGGTACCGATATAGACACTTCAACGGTTGGAGGCTGGGGGGTGAGGAAGGCTAGGGATAATTTCGGCCAAGAGCGGGGAGATTTTGGGGAAATAACTGTTCAACAGATGCTCCGATCGGTATACTGACTTAGAAATTTCTAGGGCCTCTAATCTGTCCAATTTATTTCCGTTGCCGCTAATATGTAAGAATTTGGCATCATCGATAGAAAAAGTATGATTCTCACGGTGACAATGATTAGCCATTTCAGAATAAATTAGAGGATTTGTTAAGGCAGATTGGTGTTCACGAAATCTCTTTTCAAAAGATCTTCCTGTCTTTCCTATATAGAAATTATCACAGTCAGTACATAAAAGTTTATACACACCACTGTTGCTAAGTATTCCATTGTTGCCTTTCCCATTAAATAAGAGTTTCCGGAGAATAAAGTTAGTGTAAAAAGCTGGCTTTATGTGACTTGGAATATTTTTGGTTATTTCATTTGATATATTTTTTTATAAATAGGACTTTGCTCCATTTATAGGTATGCTTATACGTGTCGTTAAATTAACTTAAAAAAGATTATATATTTAACGACACCTATAAGCATACCTATAAAAAATATATCAAATGAAATAACCAAAAATATTCCAAGTCACATAAAGCCAGCTTTTTACACTAACTTTAATCTCCGGAAACTCTTATTTAATGGGAAAGGCAAAAATAGAATACTTAGCAACAGTGGTGTGTATAAACTTTTATGTACTGACTGTGATAATTTCTATATAGGAAAGACAGGCAGATCTTTTGAAAAGAGATTTCGTGAACATCAATCTGCCTTAACAAATCCTCTAATTTATTCTGAAATGGCTAATCATTGTCACCGTGAGAATCATACTTTTTCTATCGATGATGCCAAATTCTTACATATTAGCGGCAACGGAAATAAATTGGACAGATTAGAGGCCCTAGAAATTTCTAAGTCAGTATACCGATCGGAGCATCTGTTGAACAGTTATTTCCCCAAAATCTCCCCGCTCTTGGCCGAAATTATCCCTAGCCTTCCTCACCCCCCAGCCACCAACCGTTGAAGTGTCTATATCGGTACCAGTTCGAACAGCATTTAGTCTTGTTTGCGCTCCCCTGAAGATGAGGTGAAAGCCTTGAAACCGGTAGGGTTATACCGTCACAAAAAAGTGGAATAAACAGTGTTTGTTAAAAATAAATTACAAAATTTTAAATACCTAGCTAACAATTTTTGAACCGGTGTTAAAGGGGACGATGTATTCCATGTATGTATTATTAAACAAATTCTACATTTATGAATATATATTTTCATAAATGTAGAATTTGTTTTACTTCCGTGAATATTTCACGGGTTGCAACTAATATTTTATATTGCTCAATCCATTGTCTTGATTTTTTTTTTCAGCGGAAAGTAAATTTTCAATAAACTGGACACGAGTTGAATAATATTTATTTGTTTCTTAGTCAATTCATTTAGTTTTAAACATAATTATAACCTAATTTTAGCTTCATTAACTTTCGTCCATCAGTTTATATCGGATAACTTATTATCATATATTTTTTTCACTTCTACAATACGTTAATTTATCCCTAACGCATAAAAAAACATAGACCACGAAGAATTAACATAGACCATGAAGAATAAACATAGACCACGAAGAATAAACATAGACCACGAAGAATATGAATGCTCTCAACATTTTTAATAGTTTTAGAATTTCATTTATAATTTTGAAACCTTCGTATACTAGTAAAATTAATATTTTTTTTTGTAATTTTGGTTTATGGATTCCGGAAGCTTCGTGAGGTTATTATGAATCAACTTATAGAATATCACACGTTTTGGGGCATACTTTGCTTTGGGCATATTACGTACAAAGCATACCCGTTATTTTAAAGTATTCCCTTCATTCTTAAACACTTGTATTCTATCTTTAAACGATGTATTCTATCTTTAAACTCACAAACGTAATATTTTACTTTGTCATGAACTTGGCGCAGCACCTATTCCCATTCCTGCCGGTCATGGGTCCTGTTGAATGCAGCACCCAATGGGATTTTAATTGCTTTGTTTGATCCGTCTACCTCATAGATTCCTAAACTTATTTGACTCGACGCCCATTTTTCAACGTCAATATTTTTCATCGCCCACCTTTGGAAAACTGTATCTCTATTTAAGATAATAGTAAATAGTAAGTGTTTATATGTGTATTTTTTTGTATATGCCCCAATATATTTATGTAACATGTGCATTTTTATAATTTAACATAGGAAGTTTGGAAATAAAATAATGTATCGATGCGTTTATGAAACGATGATAAATTTTTAAACTTTCGTTCAAGGCTTTCATCGCATCATTAGGGGAGCACAAATAAGACTGTATTCTGTTCGAATTGGTACCGACATACACGCTTCTAACGGTAAACATTCGAGTGGGGGTGGAGGGAGGGATGAGACAATCTCGGCGAGTAATGAAAAGATTCTTGGGATATATGTGTTTGCCAGATGTTAACCTCGATGCACTGACTTAGAAATTTCTATGGTCTCTTATCTCTCCAACTTATTTCCGTTACTACTGATGTATAAGAATTTGGCATCATCGGTAGAAAATGTATGGTTTTAAATACTCGTATATAATTTGTGTTTGCCAGATGTTCACTCCGTTGCACTAACTTGGATATTTCAACGGCCTCCAATCCAAAATATTTCCGTTACTACTGACATCTAAGAATTTGCAATCATCTATAGAAAATGTACGATTCTCACGGTGACAATGATTAGCCATTTCAGAATAAATTAGAGGATTTGTTAAGGCGGATTTGTGTTCAAAAAATCTCTGTTCAAAAGATCTTCCTGTCTTTCCTTTAAATAAATTATAACTATTTTGAAGTGTTTTGTCTACAATGACTCTGAGTTGTCATTTCATTAGTTCTGAGCATGTTTTTGTTTAATCTTACCTAGACTCTAGTCCATATATGTATTATAATTGGCCTCACACATGTTTTGTGATTTTTTGCCTTCATGTCTATCCCCGTGTAATTCGTAATTTCAGACCACGCATTTTAGGCATCCGGAGACAGCAGTTGCTTTTTTTATGTCAGAGCAGATTGACATCGATATATTTGAATGATATCGTATACTCGTATTAATAAGATTTGTTATCAATCATTAGTTGATATCTCATTGGATTTTTTTAAGAAAATACCACTTACTTTGTTATCTTGCATAAAATGATTTTGATGTTTGTGATTCAACTCAAACAAACGTTTAGACAAAATCTGAAAGGGGTTGAGGGGGGGGGGGGGGGGAGGATACAGACTTAGGGGTTGGGTGGGTAGAGTGGGGAGTGTCAGCCCGAGAATAAAACTTTGATACCGGGTGGATCTTCGGAAATAGAAGCGACATGAACGCACGGTGTGCCAAAATATAGGAATAACGTGGACGAAACTGTATTAATACAAACATGCCATTATGCCGTCTCCCTTTCGGGGTAGAGAGGAAGTAAAAAGTGCCAGGAATCCCCACCGTGACACACATTTTTCACTTCTTCTGCATCAATATATCTTCTCATACAGCTCCTACAATTTCTCTGACTTTTAAGATTTTTTTCTTTCAAAATATCATCCCGTTGATCTTACCATACTTTTCTGAGTCTTCCTCTTTAGTAAAAATAAAGAACTTTTATTAAAATTTATTAAAAAAGAAAACAATTCATATGAGATATTAAAAAAAATTTATAGAGTTAAACTCTATGAAAGTTATCAAAGCGTACGTAATATTTTGTTATTTTTGCATCGACACATGCACGAAAATAAAGAGGTAAATCGTTTTTCTTAAATACAGAATATGATTTGTTGCGTTCGTAAGCATGACTTTATAAGAAGTCAGCTAATTTAGTATGGCACAAAATAAAAAAAGAGTATTAAGGCTTTCAAAAGAAAATTTCATTCAAAAGTTCATCTCGGTGTATTTAAAGTGGTTTAATGTCACTTAACGATAAATGTTTTGTTCGATATTTAAGAAAAATGAAGAAAATAACTTAAAACAATACATATGTGGATTAAGTAGTATATGGCACACTTAAGAATAAATAAAAGACATGATAATTGCTAACTATATTTATCATAAAATTTAAAAAAAGAATGGGAGAGATAATCGAACGTGAATTCTAAATATTGATAGACAAACGTCAATTGTCACACAGGTGCTTAAAATAAAAACAAGACCTACGTATTCCACCAAAAATGGTAAAGATTAAACGATTTTTAACTCCAAAGACAAGGGAAATAAACTACACAAAGCGTGTATAATATAATGTGCTTGTGAGAGTACACATACATAATATATTGTGTACATATATACAAATGATATAAAGAAACAAATGCACTAGAATACAAGAACATAAGCGTTGTTTATCTAATTACAAATTTTCAGAATTTGCAATACATATAATAGAGATAAGCCATATTTCAAAGATAGCAGAGTTCAAGTTTTACATACCTCACAAAAATATGTATAAAACAAAGAATTTAGAAATATAAGAAATATACAAAGCCATAAACAAAAACACAAAAGTAATAAATAACTCAAAATTGAAAAATCATCTTTCTTAAAAAAAAATAGGGTCCAAAAGACTAAACACACTGACGTTTTATGTCATCAGTCTGACATAAGCATTGCTCGTAATTTTTAACATAATCTCGTAACAAACTGGTATCACTCCGCCTTAAGAGAGTCTCATGATAGGTGGTAGAAATATATGTAGCGGGGATTAATTTAATTAGTGATATAAAAAGTTATTTATTGTGAAATATTCTAATACGGAATCCCACAAAATTTGTTTTTTTATAAAATAGTGAAAATATTTTTATTAACACGCAGTTCGTTTTTCATCCACTGTGCGGTTCCATCTCGCCGCGCCGTGTATTTCCCCGATACATGCTCCGTTTATTTGCCTTCGAACAAAACTTCGATCGCCTTATTGAAATATATGGAATACATTTTGTACAACTTTTCCATACATATTTTCTTTTAGTGTTTTTTCTGTTCCACGTTTTATGACTCACAAAATTTGAAAACCTTTAATTCATAATATTAAACATAAATATACTTTTTATTTGTTCGCGTTCTTTAATACTAATAATAATTTAATATAAGAAACTTGAATATGACACAATGATCTATGTTTCATAATTCATATTGTTTTTGTTTATTTATGAATGTACTCGTACAATTAAAATTTTATATCGTTTTAACGGAAAGGCAAACTGTCGAGTTCAAGTAAATGCCAATGCTAAAAACCCTTATTTAGTGAATATAAAGAACCACTTTTCTAGGCAGGGCCTGTGAAAAAGGTATTTTTTAATCACGAATCACATATATTTATCTTTATTGGCCCTTTTTCTACCTACTGCTGAGTGAAGGCACCCCTGTGACAATAACTTGCGGTTTTCTCATTTGTTCAATGTTGTATGGGTCAAGACTCGGTAAGTTTTGTCATGTAAGGGTATAAGCTACCTCCATTTTCTGTCTGCCGTACAACTTTGAAGGACACCTTGTGATTTTGTCTCAGCAAAGAAAGCTTCGATTTTAATAATGAGTGCATTTGGTGATTTATTATGACAAGGAAATAAACAATAATGACATAGTAGAAGTAAAGAAACTGTGTTCTTGATATTAAAACATTCAGCTGAAATATTCATACTCTGGATTCCTATCTTTACAGTTTCATATCAAGCTATCACATACACACAATTTTCTTTTGGGTGGTTAATAAATTTTTTAGTGGTTAATAGGTCTCTTATTTGCTTTTTTTCTTCTTTATTTTCGCTTTTTTCACTGGTGGTGAATCGGGGATTGTGCGTGCGTGTTTGTGCGTTACCTTCTCATTCATTCTTATATTACTGCTTAACTTTTTCAATGTATTGTGTCATAGTTTTTTTACGAGTGAACATTTGTCATTTTACTTTTATAAAATTTGGACTCCTTTGAGGCTTTTCTTTTTTTCGTTCTTGCTGACAGTTAACCTGAGGTGGTATATGTTGGTTTACTTTTTATTTTGTTTTCTGCCAAACATTTTTTTAATCTAGATATACGGGGGTGTGGGCTGAAAACCCTCCGATGTCCTTGCGGTCGGGCTCGCCTTACATTAGTGGGGTGTATCTCGGCCGGGGAAATGTTTGTGGGATGAGCCCGGACCTTTTAATGTCTTCTCTCTTAAGTGTATTTTTATTTTCTGTTTATTTTCTGTGTTGTTTTTTTTTCTCTTCTTCTTATTCTACATGTGCAAGGGTGTGGGCTGAAAAAACATCTGGTGTCCCCGTGGCTGGGCTCGCCTTATATTGGTGGAGTGTATCTTGACCGGGGCGTGTTATTAGATGAGCCCAGATCTTTTGATAGTTTCTGTCTTTAATGTATTCTCTGCAATGTATGTGTTCTTGAAGTATATTTAAATATATTATATACATAGTATGTTGCTTTCAATAAACCTATATTTATTTATTATTAATTTCATTCATTAATACTACAACGTCATTTCCCTATCAGGTAAGGCAGAGAGACCAGAGCGCCAGCGCTCGTTATACACATCCTTCGCCTCTTATGTTCTTATAATTTTTCATACAACCATGATTTCTCTGTTTATATTTAACTGCATTTTTAAGAGGTTGATGGAAGTGTTTTTCAACCAATCTCAGATCACAAACCATGAATGCTTTCATCTTTCCACTAGTACATGGCTGACGTATTTCATATTATTTTATCGTTTGTTATGTCGTATGGTATTTTTTTTAACCTGGTGAGTTTATTGCCAAGTGGCAATCTCTTCCAACCAACCAGAATGATGTTTTTGTAGGCCCTAAGTGTTAACCAGACTGGAATCCTATTTAAAAAAATCTAGGTTTCAGCGGGGATCGAACCCGCAACCTCCGGATCGGAAGACAAGTGTCTTACCACCAGGCCATAGAGCTCTTTGTAATGTGGTATAATACTCGCATGTCTCGTGTGGTCTGTCCAATAAGTAGCATATTAATTTATCTTTATTTAGACGAGTCAATTTTAAAAATGTATTTTGTCCAGTGTGACTTTTTTTTAATTAATTGTACATTAGTTAGGCGAAAGCCAAACTGGAATTAAAGGAATGGTACTCACGGGTGTTGTTGATTAAGGGATTCGGAGGTCTCGGCTGATCTTCCAGAACTCTTGGAGCGTCGCCGCGGTTGGTGAATTTGTTCGTTTTAGGTTCTTCTGGTGATGAATTGTGCCGGCGGCGGCCAGCCCGGTTCGAGATGTCCCCCCGACGGTGGTCTATGCACAAGTGAACGAGACGACCGGAATACGGTCGTCGAGTTCAAACTACCACAGCTGGCGACAATACGATAATTTAACTTGTGAGAATAACCTCGACAGGGCCGGGAGCGATGACGAAGCGGCCCGCGCGCGACAGGGGTTGGCGGCGATAACAGAGCGCCCCCACATGACGGGGCCGGCATTCTGCGTCACGCTCCGGCGTGAACATACATATTTCATACTTCAGTAAAAATTGACTATAGTTTATATTAATATTAAAAGCACAATTTACAGAACAGATTCTCTTAAAATAATCTTCATAGATCAGGAACTGAACTCAATTTTTTTTAAATATTTAATATATCGGATACGAATAACTATAGAAAGATAGTGGCTGCTGTCATTAAATCGGATAGGAATAACTATAGAAAGATAGTGGCTGCTGTCATTAAATTGAGTACTGTTATTAAATCGGATAGGAATAACTATAGAAAGATAGTGGCTGCTGTCATTAAATTGAGTACTGTTATTAAATCGGATAGGAATAACTATAGAAAGATAGTGGCTGCTGTCATTAAATTGAGTACTGTTTTTAAATCGGATAGGAATAACTATAGAAAGATAGTGGCTGCTGTCATTAAATTGAGTACTGTTATTAAATCGGATAGGAATAACTATAGAAAGATAGTGGCTGCTGTCATTAAATTGAGTACTGTTTTTAAACTTGGGGTATATATTTTCATGCGACAACCTTTACCCATCAAACAGAAATATGTCAAATAAATATTAACACTCCAATGCTCGTTCGGATTACTATCGTAATCCAGCGATAATAATTTTAAATAAACAATTGTTCAAAATAATGACAACACTCCCGTATTCAGTATTCTCTTTTAGGATACCATTTTCGCGATTAATCGATTAACCAAGATCGGAAGCTCATGGTTTATGAATATGTGACAAATTTAGTGGTTCAAGTTAAAAGAATAACTGATTGAATTATAAAAATAACTATTTAGGTAATTATTTTTTTAAATGTTAAACCTTTTATTATTTGTATTATGATTTACTGTTTTTATGTCATTTTAACCAACTTTATTTATAACTTTAAAATAAAAAAGATCTATACGTATACTAAAATAGATTGCATTAGTAATCCACGGGAGCACTGAAGACTCAAATTTGGCGCGAGTCATCATCATCATCAAAGTCGACATTTTATTCGGAGTGTCGGTCCGATTAATGGACACCTTACTCCTTCATCGGATATATAGAACGGACTTGGGAAATTTGGGTGGTGGTGTTAGAAATTTTTTTTAAGAGAGGAGGGATAGGATTTGGTACATACATTAAAGTTATATATTGTAATTTATTTTTAACAAACACTGTTTATTCCACTTTTTTATGACGGTATAACCCTACCGGTTTCAAGGCTTTCACCTCATCTTCAGGGGAGTACAAACAAGACTAAATGCTGTTCGAACTGGCACCGACATAGACACTTCAACGGCTGGAGGCGGGAGGGGTGAGGGGAAGGCTAGGTATAATTTCGGCCAGGAGCGGGGAGATTTTGGGGAAATAACAATTCAACAGATGCTCCGATCGGTATACTGACTTAGAAATTTCTAGGGCCTCCAATCTGTCCAATTTATTTCCGTTGCCGCTAATATATAAGAATTTGGCATCATCGATAGAAAAAGTATGATTCTCACGGTGACAATGATTAGCCATTTCAGAATAAATTAGAGGATTTGTTAAGGCAGATTGGTGTTCACGAAATCTCTTTTCAAAAGATCTTCCTGTCTTTCTTATATAGAAATTATCACAGTCATCACATAAAAGTTTATACACACCACTGTTGCTAAGTATTCCATTTTTGCCTTTCCCATTAAATAAGAGTTTCCGGAGATTAAAGTTAGTGTAAAAAGCTGGCTTTATGTGACTTGGAATATTTTTGGTTATTTCATTTGATATATTTTTTATAAATAGGACTTTGCTCCATTTATAGGTATGCTTATAGGTGTCGTTAAATATATATACTTTTATAAGTTTCTTTTTTGTTTTGTTTTTTAAAAGTGAATCAATGAGGCTTCCAGGATAGCCATTATTTGTAGCAATTTTAACAAAGTTATATATGCATATAGGTTACATATTAATATACTTATATTTTATATGACACGAGCGTTGATAAATATGAATACAGAAAGAGAAAGGATAGTGATGTATACATAGACATAGATATTTGAATAATTATAAATATATTACGAAGATGGGGTGGGGGAGAGCGCTGTGACTTTATAATAAATAGGTTTACATAGATAAATATGGGGGTATAATAGATACTTTATAATATATGTGCAATAGACACAATTCGGCGCCTACCGTTCCGAGTAGGGGGTCGGGGGGTGGTTCGAAGCATTTGTTTCGGCCTGGGGTGAATGAGATTTGCGTTCGCATCGTAGCCCGTGAGTGAGCTGATTAGGGGGGTCGGGTGACTCGAGAGAGAGCTGTAGAACCTCTCGGCCAGAGAGATCGCGTATTCTCGGATGGTGGGGAGATCTAAGTCTTACAAAGTAGGGCGCATCCATAATGGTGTGCATTGCCTTGTTTTGGAACACCTGGCATGCGGGTTTCGGTCGCATGTCCCCCGACCGGGATGGCGTACGTCATCTGAGGACGTATGATGGCCATGTACAAGTTTAATTTGATACGAGGGGACATTTTACTGTCTTGTAAGATGTCCCCCTCACTTGGCGCGAGTGTGAAGTAAGTACTGAAATAGAACTCATGAAATAAAAAAAACTCTTTACCAACGGGAACTGTACATGCGATCCCCGGATCTAAAGACAGGCGTATTTGTTTTATTATTTGACCATTTTTTCAGAATACTTTGTTACATATTTAACATAAGTATTTATAAACTAAGCTACGAGGCTAGTTTCATATTTTCATCAGTTTCTGTACCCGTGTAATTTATCACACACAAAGGGCACAAAATAGGGTGGATTGCCTTTACTGAAAAAAAAACATTAAACAGGATATGGATATGACTTCACCCCATCTTCTTAGGTTTGTTGGGGCCCTGCGCGTTTGAGTCTCTGGTCTTTATTTCCTTTTCAATAACATTGTAGTTCATTTTTCTTCAAGGATGAGCAATAAAAATTGATTTTCACGTATTTAATATTTGTATATTTATTGAAAGCAGCCCAAAAAGTGTTTTTATTTGGTAAATATTATATAAAACATAAATCGGGCGTTTGATTTGCGCCTAATCCAGTTTTCTTTTTTTTGACCTTTTCTTTATCAGAACTAATTATTCTCCTTATTTTTTCGTATAGTGCCTTTCAGCATGTCTGAATTTTTTATTCAGACATATTGAAAAGCATGTTCAGTAAAACAATAATGTCTTCGGTCCCAGTAATCAAGTCTTAGGCCTCGGCTATATAGGTAGGAGCCTCGCTTGATGCTTAGAGCTACGCTGCGAGCTAGGTAACATATCCTAGCGAAGTAATGCACCGCATACTATTGCAATGGCGACACTGCACGCTTAGCACCATGCTACATGACGATTAGTCACCTAGTGAGTCTCCTAGCGAACAGATATGTTGGTTATTTTTATTGTATCACCAAGTGATTTTACAAGATGGAGGAAGTTTTAATAACAGCTGTGTATAAAAGGGAGCCATTGTGGAACCCACCGAGCAAATGATACAAACATGTACCTGGAATAAAATCACTTCGGAATAAAGATGCACATTAAGTAAGTAAAGATGAAGTTGTAATGAAATTGGTTAGTTTTGAGAGTGACATCGTTTGTTGACTTAACCGCTCCCAAATGTCAATTGAATTTGTACGACGCACTTTGGTGTGACCAAGCATGAAGTCACCTAGTTTATTAGTCACGTAGCATCTAGCAAAGCACTTTGGTGTGACCTTAGCCTTAGAGATTAAAATTTATAGAGTAGGCATGGAACTTGCGGTTTGTTATTGCTTGTATTGAAAACTCTAGAACGCGTAAAGAGCGAGTATTGTCATCAGATGAACTTTTTTACCACCCATTTTCATATACTATCGGGAATCAAACTAAAAACCCCCTGAAGAAGATTCAAACAATATAGGCTTCAACCATCATCATTACATTATGCCCCTATTGGAGAGTTAAGGGAGAGAAATATCTTCACTCCATTTAATCCTGGCATATATATTTTGCTATTGACTAGTATATACTGTACAAGAATTTTTACCTTTTTATCTTTCTTAATTTGATTAATTTGGTCAAGTCACGTTTTTTTTGATATTTTCAAACTTCTTGTGAATTATGTTATTTTCTGTTAATATATTGCTCCATATATAATATTATTTTCTGCTCTTTCGTCATTCACTTGTTCACCCATGTCTGACTGTAGTTGTGTTTCCTTGGAAAGGGTTGATAGTATAAAGTACCTTGGAGTTTATGTTGACCAGTTCCTTCGTTGGGAGGTCCATATTAACACTTTGAGCGCAAAAATCAGAAAACTAGGATACATATTCCGTATGATTCGAAATGTGCTCAGTGAAAATATTCTTAAAAGTATATACTTCGCCTTATGTCAGTCAGCACTTTCTTACGGTATATCAGTTTGGGGGGGATGCACCTTAACCCAAAAACACATATTACAGGTTTCCCAAAAATTGATTGTGAAAATAATCAATAAACTTCCTGCTCGGTATCCCACGGCGGAGCTTTTCAGAGAGTATCAGGTCCTGAACATAGCCAATTTACATCTCAAATCCATTCTCTGGCACTACCATCGAGAGGAAGGGAAGATGCAGACTCAGCAGACATACATGACACGCATGGCAACTAATGAAATGTTCACCATCCCTAGAGTTAAAACCTCTTTTGCCCAAAGGCAATATGCTTATTTGGCTCCCATTACATACAATGGCGTGCCGACTTCAATAAAAGTAAAGGTAGGAAAACCATTTAGACAGTCGATCGGAGCGTGGTTGTTATTGCGACAGGATTTTGAGTACTTGGGCCTTCAGGATGAATGACGAGTGGAAAGGATTTATGTGAGCTCGTGAGTGTGGGTCTCTTATTGTTGTTTTAATTTTGGTTGTTTTTGTATTTGTGTTTTTTTTTTTTCTTCTTTTTTTTTTTTTTCGTTTTGAATTTGTTTTGATTTTTATTCTTATGATTGTGTGCAGTATATTGTGGGATGAATATTTTTGGTCTTTCTGGAGCGATAATGTGTGAGGAGTTGAGTTTCGCAAGATGTTTCCAGTTGTATTTGAGTGTCACTGTTTGTCAGGTTGATGAGAGCGTGCAACGGGGTTTTTTGGTTTATCAAAAATCAGAAAGAAGTATCGATTTATTTTTTCATGCTAAATATCCTCAGTGAGATACAGGCAAAAGCCTAGTTTACTGGGGATACGACAAATGAAAGGCAACAAACCCAGATCCATTAAAATTATATGTCCAAATCAAATTACCTGTTGTTTTTTCTCAAATTGTGTATATTTCTTGTCATGTGTAATAATAATAATAATAATTACAATTCTAACGTGTCCAACCATCGCAATGTACTTTTCTGCAAATGCTCGTAAATCACTTCATATTCCTTTAATATGGAAAGAATCCCTCGTATCTTCATTCTTTATTCGGTTTTTAACACGGTTATTTCCACCATTCCACGCAACACTCTCATTTATGGTATGCATCATTTATTTTACTTTCATCACTGTTTTGCTTTGCCCAAGTTGAATTCTCATATTGTGTTGTTGGGACCAGAACTCCGCTAGGCGTGGGTGATAAATATCTCTCTCATATGGAAATATTCTCATTTTATTTTAAAAATGCTACAAATATTTAAAAGCGATACAACATTGTGTTTGACTCTAAATTCTTAAGGTCGAGAAAAGCATTGAAGGCACGACACTTTGTAACTGCGTTCTGTCAGAACTGTCGCACACGGAAGTCTAGTCGCATCACAAATTGGCAAAGGTATGTATTTGCATAAACGTCCAATGGTTTGATCAATTATATAACAGAATCTAATCAAATTGCATTAAACGTAATAAAATATTATACATTTTTAACGTAACCTATAAAGAATTAAACATGATTTAAGCAGACTATGTATATCGCATGCGCATGATTTTATTTCACAAGTTTTATCTGTATTTAAATAAAAGGTTTGCAACTTTCGTATAAGAGTATTTATGTACTTAATGGAGTATTTTCATATTTTTTCACAATACAACGGTCTTGATCAAATACCGGTTGTTGTCATGTTTACGCACATGATAAAATTAGCTTAGTAAAAATAACGTGTCAAAAATAAAAATATTCAACAAACTATTATAACACATGGGATAAGAGAAAAACAATGCAAATACTTTATTCATAAGTAAGGTAAAAACGATTTAAATACTTTATAAATAAGTAAGATAAATATATCCAACAAACTATTGTATTATAACACATGTAATAAGAAAAAAACAATGCAATTACTTTATTTATAAGTAAGGTAAAAATATCCAACAAACTATTATAACACACGTGATAAAAGAAAAACAATGCAAATAATGTATTCATAAGTAAGGTAAAAATATCCTTCCAACTATTATAGCACATGTGATACGAGAAAAACAGTACAAATACTTTATTTATAAGTAAGATAAAAATATCCAAAAAACTATTATAACACATGTAATAAGAGAAAAACAATGCAATTACTTTATTGATAAGTAAGGTAAAAATATCCAACAAACTATTATAACACATGTGATAAGAGAAAAACAATGCGAATACTTTATTTATAAGTAAGGTAAAAATATCCAACAAACTATTATAACACATGTGATAAGAGAAAAACAGTGCGAATACTTTATTTATAAGTAAGGTAAAAATATCCAACAAACTATTATAACACATGTGATAAGAGAAAATAATGCAAGTAAAGTAAAAAATGGTTGAATTGTGCTTTAGTTTGGGTAAACCATATACGAGTACATAGAACTATGTTGGCTGCAATGTTGGCTGGATTGTTGGCTGGATTGTTGGCTGAATTGTTGGCTGGATTGTTGGTTTGATTGTTGGCTGGATTGTTGGCTGTATTGAATGAACAAGGAAAAAGTGTGAAAGCACGATTGCGAAAATTATTCGCATAAACAATTTGATCCAAATATTACAAGTATTTAAATGACTATCAAATAATGTGTTTTTTTTATAAAAATTGGATGTATCTTTTTTTATCTACGCGGGCCACAAAAAAGAATCTCAACCAGACCAAATCTGACCCAAAGGACGCAGCTTGACCCATGAATGATCTTTGTAATGTTCATATTGTTTTCCAAACACGTACATATTTCTGACTGTTGAAACAACGAGAAAACGGTGAGTCGCTTGTAAACTGTAATTGAAAACTTAACGTAAAAACGTGGACCTGAAATGGGTGCAAGCAAATACGTGTAAAAAACTTGGAATAAATTGAGAATTGACAATCGTCTATGACCGAAATTCAAAGTTTGGCCTAAATATTATTTTTTACTTTAACTTTAAAGTTAATTTTTTTGTATTTATATGTAGAATCGAACGTACGCACCAAACTTTAAAGTGAGGTAATTAAATCACTTGACTCCATGATTTAAGGAAGCTATCAACACTTCGTAGATCATTTTAATAACGTATGGAAGTTCTTCTGAACGTATGGAAGTAAAACTTGAATTTGGCAGAGAAGGATAAAAGTACGATAAACGCTGTAAAGATTCCTGCACTTAAAAAAATGGTGAGTCTCAATGTATGAAAGTAGGTGGAACGAAGACATCAGAAATGTATGCATCGGACAAGTGGAAAGAACGTCAAATAAATGACGAAGTAATGCAAGTTAGAAGTGCACGGTGTGCGTGTAAGAAATAGACTAAAGAAAACATGACTAGATAAAATGAATTACATTTTGAAATAAGGTAAAGTGAGGTGTATGAATAATGGAAGTTTGTGCATATATAAACACTGATTTATTCATTAAAGATATAGTTAAGATAATATATTAAGTGTTAAGGATAGACTATGAATTTGAGCCATAGTCCCCAAATTCCCTTTCTTCTTCTTCCCAGTGTCATGTCAGGTCCCTCCATCGTTGAATATCACCTGAGAGTAGATAGCCCGAAAAAGATCTCCATCGCCCCTTATCCCAGTCCAATCACGTATATTGCGGAGCCAGGAGATTGGCCTCCTGCCAACACCTCTTCGGCCTTCTATTTTGCCTTGGATGATCAGGTGCAGTAATTTGTACTTTGCTCCTCTAAGTACATGACCCAAGTAGGCCATCTTTCGGATTTTAATATTAGTCAGCAACTCTCTATCAACTTTGGCTTTTTGAAGAACCTTTGTGCTGCTGACCATATCCGTCTGGGTATCCGTAGCATTCTCCGGTGCATCCACATTTCGAATGCTTCCAATCGGTTCATACTACCAACTTTGAGGGCCCATGATTCCACTCCATGCAATAACACTGACCAAACGTAGCATTTGATTAACCGTTGTCGAAGTTTCAAGTTTAGATTATCATCGCACAATATCTTCTCATTTTATTAAAAACCGCACGAGATGATTCAATTCTGCACTTGACTACGGTTTCACTAGGATACTTCCGAAGTATTTAAATTTTTCCCTTTCTTAGACAGTAGTAAATTTTGAAAAGTGTGGGGATATTCAATGATTTTGAAAGATATTCCTAAAAAATTGTCGTAAATTTATTCTAAACACAGTGCTTAATGTATAAAATATGACTTATGAAATGCGTAGCCTATCCTTGCTCTCTCCCCCCCCCCTCCCTTTACTCACCCTATCTGAGTTCTTACACAGGAGTACAATGTATAGGTCATCCCCGGGGAGCGTGTTGAGATGTTTTACAAGGGTTTACGGGGTGACATTTTGACGGCTGTCATAAATAATGAATCGAAATTTGGGAAACGTAAGAAGCGGTAGTTGACGCGAGCAAAAGCTGTTTTTGCTGTGGAAATTGGAAACTTCAGGCAAAAGGTGGGTTGGGCTACAGCCACGAGCAGTTATATGCGAAGGGAAAATTGCGCATCTAAGTCGAAACGACATGTTTACAAAATCCAATCATTGCGATCATTTCTCGTCAACAATAAAGTAGTAAATAATGTTTAAGCTAAATTAACAAAACTAGGGTGTGGGCTGAAAAAACATCTGGTGTCCCCGTGGCTGGGTTCATCCTATACTGGTGGGGTGTATCTTGGCCGAGGGGATGTTATTAGATGAGCCCAGACCTTTTGATAGCTTCTGTATTTAATGTATTATCTGCAATTTATGTGTTTTAGAAGTGTTATTAAATATATTTTGTACATACTATGTTGCTGCCAATAAACCTATATTTATTTATTTATTTAAAACTTAAAATAATTGTCATTGAACATACATACCGTAACGCCACCGCTTACATATCAGTAGTAACGGAAATAAATTGAGCAGATTAGAGGCCCTAGAAATTTCTAAGTCAGTACACCGATCCGAACATCTGTTGAACAGTTATATCCCAAAAATCTCTCCGCTCTTGGCCGAAATCGTCTCATGCCTCCCTCACCCCTCAGCCCTCAACCGTTGAAGCGTGTATATCGTTACCAGTTCGAACAGCATGTAGTCTTGTTTGTGCTCCCTTGAAGATGAGGGGAAAGCCTTGAAACCAATAGGGTTATACCGTCACAAAAAAGTGGAATAAACAGTGTTTAATAAAAAAACGCTAAGATAGTCTGGAGTTCTGTCCTCTCTGCCCTGTCGGATAGGCAGAGAGGACAGAACTCCAGACTATCTTATCTCGACAATCATTTTTCCCCTCTTCCATACCCATACACTTTCTCGTATATTTTTTACGATTTATCTGACTTCTTTCAAAGTGTTATACACTCGATCCAAAACACTTTTCTTAGTCTTCCTCTACCACGCTTTTAATTTGCTCATCTTATTATCTCTAAACAACACGTCCAAGAGTAAAGAGTCATTCAATATATGATTGAAGAACATATGTGTACGTCATTGAATGTATTATAAAATTAAAACAAATTCTAGTGTTCCATCTGATGATAATTTGACCGCGCGTCAGTAATAAAGGGTTAACGATTTTTTAAGTAAAAATTCAATCCATAATGGTAAGTCGTCAACACAAAAATTTTGTAGATTATTTTTTTAAATGTGTAACTTACGGTACAAACTGTTTTTTTACCACAAAAATTAAGATAAAATCAAATACCTTTGCTTTCCCTTTTGAATAATAATGTCGTCATCTGACGGATCTTTCTTAGCCTTTTAAAAGTTATAAAGCTTTTCAGGTGATCATTTTTATTATCGCTTAATGTTTTCGATCTTTCCCTCAATTCTTAAGTGCGTGATGACCATGATCGTCAACCACCCTTCTCCATCATAAACGGATAAACCGCCTTCTCAAATGAGCACCCCACTGTTTTTTGTCACAAGATTGAATCGATGCTCAGTCTTTGCTTCTTTTCCATTCATACTACCTGCCAGAATTGACCATACAAGCCTGTCATACAATCTCCGCGCTATGTGTCTATCCCACAAGGTGTCTTCTAAGTATGTTGGGAGGTACGTTAATACTTAATTATTACACACAAGGGTTTTTTCTAAGTATGTTGCGAGGGATGTTTTGTTGAATGTTAGTAATGGGAGTTAGTTGTTTTGGCCAAACAATTCTTTATTTTTTAATAAATTTTATTTCTTGTTACTGTATGTACGAGTATCATAATTGTCTTTAAGCTCTATGTATAATAAGGTTTAACCTGCAGACGTTAGCTTTTTAAAATTAAAAATTTAAGAACTAAATTGGCTTCAAGTATCCAAAAACTCTTTTTACACACTATTCATAATCTATTGATTGAGTTTTCAATAATCGATCGATTAAATTTTCAAGCAGTCCATAAAACGCGCAAACGCTGACTTCAACAACACATCTATACATAAATTCTTTGTTTACATCATGAAAGCTTTGTAAAATATTTCAAAAGCTTTTTGGCAGCATACCTGCAATGCAAACATGACGTATAAATCTAGGCCGGCCCTGGTGGCAGAAGAGACGAGTTTCGGGGGGTATTTTAAGATAATCATCGGTCTCCCAATAGAGGCTGGTTGTCAGCCCCTTTTCTCGAATCTAATGCCCCTTTCTAAACATAACACAACACTAAGATTTACGAAATGTAATCGCGTTGAAAAGGTTTGAATCAGTTACAAGAAGAAACATGTTAAAAAAAAGTTATTTTTTCACATCAAAACTTTCATTTTCAAACATGCAAAAAAGATTTTTTTATTCATGTTTAAATTTTGCTCATATCAACAATAGCAAAGTTATTTTGCTATCTACAGGTAAACACTATTGATAACTTTCAGTCATTTCCATGTTCGGACCATCTATTATGCTACATGTTTTCAGTAAGATGCAACAAAGATCGCCCTTTCATTTGCAATTAGTTCCTACCCAGAGCATGTAGCCCGATGTTCTAAACTATACTAAAGAAAATATAGCCCGGTCCCTGTGACGTTTCACAAATTGGCCCCAATACAACCTTGTAACGACGTTCAGTAATTTTAATAATTTTATCAACTATAAGCCTCGATTCTAATATTAGGCGTTAACGTAAGTTGTGTCCGTTTTTTTCCAATTTAAAAATGAGCACCAAAAATAAAACAAAATGGTTAATTTTATACATCATTCGGAAGAAAATTTTGCCAAAAGCTGCTCGCAATATTTGCGAAGTGTACGATTAAGATGCTATGAATTAAAGGACAGCTCATCGATGGTTTTTACGTTTTAAAAATGGTAATTTCGACTTGAAAGACATGGAGCGTTCCGGACGACCAGTGGACTTCGATGAAGACCGCTTAAACCATATTATTCATAAATATCCTCTTCAAACCATCTTCATCTTCACCGTACACTTCGCAAATATCACTAGCAGCTTTGGCAGCTTTATTCCCTCGATTGAACGCGAACAGAAGGATGTGTCGAAAATGCTCACTTTCGTCTACTTGCGATTTCATTTTGAAAGCTTGTAATCAAATAAAATAATATATGTAACATAAAAGCAAACTCAATATCTTGTAGAGCAGAAAATTTTATTTTGAATGACTCATAACATTTACCATTTTGTTTTACTTTTTTTGCTAATTTTTAAATTGAAAAAAAAAAAACGGACAAAACTTATGTTAACACCCAATAAATAGCAAGTTATTTAGGTAAATACGAGAACATTACATAAAACTAACAAAAATGACAAATTCTTGAAAAACTAAAATCTAAAACTAACAATAATGACATCTTGTTACAAATTTGCAAAAAATATGTCAGTTTTTTTTAAATCAGAAGGTGTCGAAAATGCTTACTTTCGTCTACTTGCCATTCCATTTTTAAAGCTTGTAATCAAATAAAATAATATATGTAAAGTTAAAGCAAACACAATATCTTGTAGAGTAGAAAATTTTATTTCGAATGACTTATAACATTTACCATTTTGTTTTACTTTTGGTGCTCATTTTTAAATTGAAAAAAAAAACGGACACAACTTATGTTAACACCCAATAAATAGCAAGTTATTTAGGTAAATACGAGTACATTACATAAAACTAACAATAATGACATATTCTTGAAAAATTAAAATCTGAAACTATAGATAATGACATCTTGTTACAAATTTGCAAAAATATGTCAGTTTTTTTAAATCAAATAATATTCGGCGACGTTCGTCAGAAGTCACTTCGTTAGTCTGCATTGGCTAGGGGTGGGGTATACGATAATTGGATTTTCGATTTTTTTTATACATAAAATTTTTATGCAGAAATACCGTGTGTATGCAAAAACGCTGTATGTTTTTTGCTGTATACATGCAAAAATGCTGTTTGTTTTTTACTGTACGAGTATATATTTTAAGAAGCTGTATGTTTTTTACTGAGTATATACTAGGCGTATCCAGAAAGTAAGTGTACTGAGGCTCTCACGACCGGATGAATTTTATTTTCGACATATTGGCTACACTTCCATGTAGCCTCACCCTTCCCCTCCACAACGAGACCGGTTCGAGGTCAGTACGTTGAAAGTGTTGACGCGACAACACTTTTCGTGAAAAATGTCAATCCAATCTCCCGCCAAGTGCGAAATAAATAATGCCGGGCAAGAGTTTTTGAGGTGCTACAAATTCCATGGAGATAAATTTCTCCGCTCCATCGTTACTGGAGATGAAACTTGGGTTGCACAATACACGCCTGAAACCAAAAGGCAGTCTCAACAGTGGCGTTACACCTCTTCACCTTCCGCCAAAAAGTTCAAAACCACAATTTCAGCCAAGAAAATCATGGAATCCGTGTTTTGGGACTGTCAAGGCATAATTTTAATTGAATATATGCCTCAAGGGGAGACCATCAACTCTGCAAGATACTGTGAGACCCTAAAAAAAATGCGGAGGGCGATTCAGAACAAGATGAGAGGCATGCTGACAAAGGGAGTCTGCCTGCTGCACGACAATGCCAGACCACACACGGCCAACGCCACGAAGGAACTGCTCGTCTTGTTTAAATGGGATGTCCTGAACCATCCCGCGCATTCCCCTGACCTAGCACCTTCAGATTACTATCTCTTTACCTCCCTGAAGCTGCACATGGGTGGAAAAAGGTTTTCAACCGACGAGGAGGTAAAGGAGGAGGTGGAGAAGTGGACGGAGGGATTGGCGGGAAACTACTTCGAGGAAGGCATCAAAAAGTTGATACCCCGCTTCACCATCTGCATTGAGAAGAATGGCGACTATGTCGAAAAATAGCTTACATATGTACTACGGTAATCACGTAATTTTTTTGTTTAAATGAAAAAAATTGTAGCCTGCAAAAAATCAGTACATTTACTTTCTGGATATGCCTCGTATTATGCAAAAATGCTGTTATGTTGCATATGCAAAAATGCTGTGTGTTTTTTACTGTACGAGTATATGGTATATGTAAAAAACTGTATGTTTTTTACTGAGTATATATTATGCAAAAATGCTGTATGTTTTTTACTGTACGAGTATATGGTATATGTAAAAAAGCTGTATGTTTTTTACTGAGTCTATATTATGCAAAAATGCTGTAATGTTGCGTAAGCAAAAATTCTGTGTGTTTTTTACTGAGTACCATATATATTATACGAAAATGCTATAATGTTGCATATGCCAAAATGCTGTATGTTTTTTACTGAGTACCATATATATTATACAAAAATGCAATAATGTTGCATATGCAAAAATGCTGTATGTTTTTAATTTGGTTGCATTATATAAATTTTAACAAAGCAGGCTTGTTACAAGATGGCAATCTCTTCCAAGTAATCAGAAAGATGTTAAAAAAAATTTAAGTTACAGCCAGACTGAAAAAAGTGTGGTTTACAATGGGGAACGAGCCTGTAACACTAGAGACTAAATACAGTTGTCTTATTAGGTCATGGATTTCGCCCTATCAATTAGTTTACACACGTTTGTAATTTCTTCAATAAATTTACTTTGATTTGAGTGACATGACGTGGAGATAGATACAAGTTATTTTTGTGCAAGGTAATGGAATAAAATTTGTCTATGGGGAGGAGGATGAACAAGGACGCAAAGAATGACGTCAATCTTTGTACCGGTTTCGGGAATGGGCGGATTACTTCTCACAGTTTTTATATTTTTTTAGTAATCCATCAAACGTTAAAATACATTTATAAAAATTGACGTGTGATCTATTTAACCACAATCGTCAAATTATACAGCATCAAGTCGAAAGAGACGAGACTCTGAAGACAACGAATTTTCACTTTTGACCAGAATTCCACAGATGATCGTATTAAAAAAAAATCTCAATGAATCACCGAAAACGTCACATCAATCAAACTCCATTGTGTGTGCTCGAGACATTTGGGGAAATTCGTTTTGAAAATATTAGAGGAAAAAAATAATAAAAAAACTTCAAAAATTACACAATTAATCACAAATCACTATGGAAGTGTGACAATTTTTTTGATTGATAGCTTTTCCTCGCAAAGAGTCCATATTTAATTTAGATTTTAATGGGAGAATAAACGAAAAAAAATTAAAATAATCTTTGATTATTATGTTCAGCGGTAAAATCAACAAGACGCCAAGTGTATTCAATTAAAAATAAAACCGATAAAAACCGTTGAGACTCAAACAAAAAGAGGTAACACAAAGTTTTTTCGTAACGTTTCGTGAACTCGTAGATTTTATTTTTGGGACGTATTGACATATTCATCATAGATTTTATTTTTAGGACGTATTGACATGTTTATCATAGATTTTACTTTTAGGACGTATTGACATATTCATCATAGATTTTATTTTTAGGACGTATTGACATGTTTATCATAGATTTTATTTTTAGGACGTATTGACATATTCATCATAGATTTTATTTAGAGGACGTATTGAAATATTCATCATATATTTTATTTTTAAGACGTGTTAACATGTTCATCATAGATTTTATTTTTAGGACGTATTGACATATTCATCATCATTAATATTCTAAAAATCTTGAAGAAGAGAGCCAAAATCCTTTTTTAATGGCGGTATTTTTCGAATTCAAATGAAAGTTTTACACAACGCCATTTAGAGACCACTCCTCTCTAAGGTGCTCCAGCTTGGAATTCGAACCCACCACCATTAAACAAATCACAATTAGCAACTACAGCAGTACCCGACCGAATCACGTATAACACTTTCTTGTGTAGAGTGGAATTGTGGAATTATTGCCATCAGAATGGTAAAGACGACCTCCATGGCGTGGTGGTAAGAAAGACGTTTGTCTGCCGATCTGAAGGTGGTGGATTCGATCCCCGCTGGAACCCAGATTAATGGGATTCCAGTCTAGTTTTCACTTAGGGTCCATCAAAACATATTTCTGGTTGGCTGGAAGAGATTGCCACATCATTGCCACAATACGCTCACCAGGTTAAAAAAATAAGGTATTTATGAGGCTTTAACTAAAAACCAGATTTAACACATTGCTTTTTTTAAATCTGGTTTCCAGCGGCAATCGAACTCGCGATCTCTGGGTCGGAAGACAGGTGTTTTATCAAGCTAGTCTATGGAGGTTTTATTCTTCTTCTTCATGCGCTATGTCCGATCCCTCTGACGTTGGTAAACTCTTCTAAAAAGATATCTCAGTATTTAGTTCAGTCCCTCAACTGTCTGACCTGTCCATTAACGAAAGTTGCGTAACCATGACATGCACCTGCTACCTTTTTCGCATTAACCATCAGTTTTGTTCAGCAATATTAACTTTAGGAAGTGTTATTTTTCTCCTGACAATATATGACCAATGTGGACGTTGAAAAAGCCAAGAGGAGCCGAATAAATGTAATGGAAATGCGTCCATTGAGAAGAATACATGAAGTGACAACAGAATACGGGGTGAATTGATAAAGGATGAACGTTTACTTAAGGCTGATGGGTTAAGTTATATGAAAAAGAGAACTTTAAAATGGTTTGAGCATGTGAAAAGAATAAATAACAACTGACTAACAAATAAGATATATAGAACAAATGAGATTGGAAGGTGAGTGAAAAGAAAACTAAATAAAGTATGGTGAGATTAAGTGAATGATATTCTGAAAGAAGGAAATATAGAAAATCAGAGAAATCGCAGAAGTTGTATGAGAAGGTGTATGGATATAGAAGATGTTAAGGATTATTGTCAAGATAGGAAAGTATAGTGCTCTTATCTCTCGGCATACCACGATAGGGAAATAGCGTGACGAAATGTATGGATTTATATGAAATACATATTACCCAGATAGGCACTTCATTATACCATATAACAATCTGGAGAGCTTATTACAAGATGAAAATTTATTCCAACCATTTGAACATAAATAAATACAAAAAGTTACATGGTCTCCAAAAATAAAGAAATTACGATTTATGCAAAATTTATTAACACTTAAAACAACGATTTATGAAAAATTTATTTTGAGGTGCATGGCCGCGCGGTAACGCGCTGGACTTCTGTGTGGAAGGTCGTCAGTTCGAACCCCGCACTGTGCTACTCCCCTCGAACGACACAGCCACTTTTTTCGCCTAGTGTTCGAGGGTTTTAAGGATACCTATGACTTCGGTCATATCAATTCTTAAAAAAAAAAAAGTGATATATCCTCAATCAAAGACAAAAGAAAGGGATGCTGGAGGAAAAAAGGAAAATCGGGAATGAAATATTTTACATTACTCACTTGAAATTAAGAATTATATTAATCGCTTTTAAAAACATGTTTATTTATGATGGAGCCACACTAACATTAGTTGGTAACTGGTTCCAGAGTATCGTTGCATAGACAGTGAACTCGAGAGGAGAATTTAATAATAGAAGAACATTGTAATTTGTTTTATCAAACATTGTTTATTCTACTTTTTTTGGTAACGGTATAACCCTACCGGTTTCAAGGCTCTCACCTCATCATCAGGGGAGCACAAACATTTATCCACTACACGTATTTCTATCTCCTATCCCGAATTTCTTCTCAGGCGTAATGATCGTGCTTTGTTTGTGCTCCCTGAAGATGAGGTGAAAGCCTTGAAACCGGTAGGGTTATACCGTTACAAAAAAGTGGAATAAACGGTGTTTGATAAAACAAATTACAAAGTATTATTCAATTGAAATTATATTATTTAATTTTTTTAAGTCTTGTTGTATTCTCCTGATGATGAAGGGAAAGCCTTGAAACCGGTAAGGTTATACCGTTACAAAAAGTGGAATAAACAGTGTTTGATAAAACAAATTACAATATATTTAAACCTCCACAATGTTAATGCCTTAACTACAAATAAAATATAATAGAATAACCATTACTGATGACAAATTAAAAAGCAACTAAAATCTATAACTGTCCCATATTATCTAATTTTCTACAAATGTAACTCTCGGATGATTTTAAGCCCGTTACTGACCACGTCCCGGTTCCAGCTACTAACATCACTGCCGCCACTAATCATTTTAACGTTACGAAACAATTCAATGGACTTACTCAACCCTTGATGAGGGGGTGCTTTAATTAAATTAATATTAAAATATCTCTCCTGTCGTCTACATATAATACTGTACCTCAAAAATAATATACAAATTAAATTAACATTCAAAAGCGTCGTCTTTCTCTTATGTAAGACTTGTGATCTGAAATAATCAAGATACGAAATGTGATGTGGTCTTGCAGTCAACCTTTCAACTTTTTTTAGGTCTTCTTGAGGACAACCAACGCGGGTGTTTTATCTTTTGACACGTATGGAACTCTTGTGTTGTCAATTTTTCCCCGTAGTCTCACCAGTGCCTTCAGTGTTTTCAACTTCATCTCATGATTCCTTCTACTTCATATATTTCTAATATATGGGAGTTTATAACTCCCAAGTGTTTGACTTCAAATATATTTATTTATATAACAAGTAATTGAAAGTTGAGATACATTGCTACATAGCAATCTACAAACCAAATTGCACTACATACAATTGTAATAAAATACAATACATGTTTTTTTTTAATTCATAAAAAAACTAAAATATATTTTTTCCTGATGCATCAGACGTATGCGTCACCTAAAAATATGATTTATTTATCTAATTATGTTTTCTATGACATGTAAAAATGTACTTGCTGTGTACTTATTGTAATGAGATGTTCCTTATGCGTGGCCTTCGCAATACTTACTATGAAAAGTTGGTCGGCCCATGCAAGCGAAAAACGCGCGAGATACATAGTATCTAGTAAGCCATGACGGCATACCCGGACGAATATAGGAGCTTACGAAGAGCGATTGGCTGCACATAAAGAACGAAAAACGTCAAAAATATATTCTCAGTTTCAGGAACGTCTACTGTGTTTTTACATACGACCAACTTCTACCTGCTAAAGAGGAATCTCTTGACCCTTCTACTTTTCACCGGTAAAGCATCAAGTGAACCAAAATCTCCGAGTATTAAGCGGCAGCCATCCACCTATTTTACAGTTTTTGTACCGGTGCTGTACAAAGTGGTCGTTCGAGCCGGATCTGCTGCATTTACGGTACTGTACACCTGATATCCAGAAAAAAAAAATAATATGGGACTAAATTTATTAATTCATCAGTATAACTATAGTACTTTCAGATCTCATTCAAAAATTAATATTGGAGTGAAAACAATTACTTGCATGTTACAAAGTTAATACCATGGCGCCTTTAGTATGATTTTATAACAAAACAATAACACTTACTAAAACGCATTGAATTTTAAAAATATATTTCATGTCCATAAAATATTTTTTTAAATAATCTCATATTATTCAAAGGTTTATATTATTTTCTCCAAAAACCAATTTTTTCCAGTTGAAAGGGTGAAATTCAAATGTATACAAACCCCAGTTTATTTCAACAAAGGCAAGCAGCTCTTGTGAAAATTGAGAAACATCTTCAAAACCAAAGGAAGAAGGAATAAGAAAAGGGAGACTTAAAAAGAAAACGAGATGGGAGAAAGGAGTTGGTCCTCTGGATAGACCCTTAAATGTCCTCATATTGTAGAGTTGATGTGGGCGGGACACAACCCCAAAATTAGGAATCTTCGGTGAATTGAAGAGTGCTCGAGTTAACCCAGTCAGACGTTCCTAAGAGGTTCTCTGATCAACGACTTTAAACATTATTTCATTCCCTTTTTTGCATGCGAAATTATTTTGAAAAAAGAAATTGGACTTTTTGCTTAGTGTTTAATTGAATATAATATTTATGTTTTTATTTTTAAATATTATTATGTTACCTAAAAATTATCACAAGAAAACTGCTGTAAATAAACAAATTTTTTAAAAGTTTTAGGATTTAAATGTGCAAACGCGATATAAGAAAATTAAATAAGAAATTACTTTGTCATTTCATTTATTGAAGGGCTCGGCGTCAATAATGGTAAGCGACAAAATTACAAAGGAAGAGTTTCAAAATTACAAATTGGATAGTTAAGGGTATAAATAAAAAATCTAATTCTCAAACAGAATAGTCTTAAAACCTCATACTTTTTTAAATTACATTATTTTTTAATAAATGTTTCATAACTAAAATTTAAGATTTTATAAAGACTTGTTTTCTTCATATCTCAAAATGTGATACATGTCGCTTACCATTATTTACTGCAGAGCCCTTCAATTATGAGGAGTTTATTACCAACAAGGAGATGAAGAAGAAATTGAATAGACTCCAAAACGTTTGCACCCGAATCATATGCAAAGTTAAAAAGCAGGGCCTCGTGGTGTCAGAGTTTCGGATCTTCAATGGTTTCAAATCAGATAGCAAAGGAACCTTCACGTTCTGTTAACATTATTTTGCGTGTTTGACAATGCTAGTTTACTTTCATATCTTCCATTTTCTTCGAGTACGCAGTGTTTCTTTTTGACTAGATGATAAGAACCTCCTGCGCATTTCAATTCGTCACAGCTTATTTTACATATAATAGTTTGCTGTCTACTGGTCGCAAAACTGAGCCAAACTTTTATTTAATACAACTAGATCAGAGAAGCTAATCAGTCCATAGATGAGCCAATGTAAGGCTGAATGGAGATTGTAGGGTACCTACGTCCCTGTTAAATATATTGTCAAGCATAATTAGTAAATAAATAAATAAATAATTGTTAAACATACAGGGTCAACGACCGATGAACTATTTACAATTGTCACATACTAGAAACGTCAACAATGTTTACTCACAAATAGTATTTACGTTCTGTCTCGCCGTCTCGGCAAATAAATATACTACCCGCTACAATAGTGCACGCGCAGGAGTGAGACAGAATGTGTATCGCGAGCACATTCACTCACTACTATAAAAATACCTACTTGTAGAGAAATAAACATTATTATTCATCCAACTGTCAAGACTTGTTATTATTTACCCGCTATTCACTTTCGCTTTTATCCGCATTCCTGAGTTCTATATTTATTTGAATACATATCAAAATCATCACGACGTATCAAGATAAGCAACTCGCTACATTGATGACCCCGAACGAAAAGGAACGCAGAATTCGACTAAAACAGATATAGCGATGTCAACATCAACATCATCAGCACGTCCTAATAGGACACACGCTACATGGTAACGAACATCGCTCGGTTATAGTCGCACTACCAAAAAACGGGGTCAGCGGATGGATCCAGATGGGCAGACAAAATACAAGATGCTACAATAACATAATATCGAGAGGAAGGGAAGATGCAGACTCAACAGACACACATGACACGCATGGCAACTAATGAAATGTTCACCATCCCTAGAGTTAAAACCTCTTTTGCCCAAAGGCAACATGCTTATTTGGCTCCCATTACATACAATGGCGTGCCGACGTCAATAAAGGTAAAGGTAGGAAAACCATTTAGACAGTCGATCGGAGCGTGGTTGTTATTGCGACAGGATTTTGAGTACTTGGGCTTTCAGGATAAATGACAAGTGGAAGGAATTTATGTAAGCTCATGAGTGTGGGTTTCTTCTTGTTGTTTTAATTTTGGTTGTTTTTGTATTTGTGTTCCTGTATATTTTTGTTTTTATTTTTATTCTTATGATTGTGTGCGGTATATTGTGGGATGAATATTTTTGGTCTTTCTGGAGTGATGATATGTGAGGAGTTTAATTTCGCATGATGTTTCCAGTTGTAGTTGAGTGTCACTGTTTGTCAGGTTGATGAGAGCGTGCAACGGGGTTTTTGTTTTTGTGTAATCAAAAATCGGAAAGAAGTATCGATTTATTTTTTCATGCTAAATATCCTCAGTGAGATACAGGCAAAAGCGTAGTTTACTGGGGATACGACAAATGAAAGGCAACAAACCCAGATTCATTAAAATTGTATGTCCAAATCAAATTATCTGTTGTTTTTCTCAAATTGTGTATATTTCTTGTCATGTGTAATAATAAATAAAATAAATAAATAAAAAATAAATAAATATACAAAAATATCAAAATACTTACATGATTCAGACAATTTGCTCTCGAAAGTAAGTACAAAGTACTTCTACAAAGATCAAACCAGAAACCAAAAGCCCTGAGGCAGTAAGTCGTTTAAGAATAAAAAATATGCATAATAACAATTTGAATCATCAATATACATCAATAAGCACGCTTATAAATCTCAAAACATATTCTTAACCTTTCCTTTCCTGTGCTGAAAAAATCCGCGCGTTTCAGTGCTGTGTATTCAATACACATCAATACACATGTAAAAATGAGCGATTTAAAATCGAAAAAAATAAGAATATCAATAGCCAATCGCCTAAATTAGTAAAATTTGAAATCAAAAGTGATAATAATTAAAATTTTATTGCAGAAAACATAAAAAACACACGGGCCGACGTTCACAAAATGGGCGAAGAGACCACCTCAAATGGATATCCGCGAGCTACTAAAGCGAGAGAGGCGAGCGAACTGACATTCTATTTTATGCGTTCCCATATACCGAAGTAGAGCGAGAATGAGACGTGAATAGCGTCGCTTCCTCATCCATAGCGGTTTATAAGAATGACTTTACCTACGTCACACGATTAATTGTATTGGTGAATTTATTCCCGACTTTCACAAAATATGTCTGGTGTGGCCGATAAGTGCTTATTATTATTAATATTATTTTTTTTCCATTCAATGCGTAAACGTATTACGGAGGAATATCTAAAATCAGATATTAATTTTTTTAGAAGCAATGTGTACTAGTTACACATCATAGGGAAGGAAGAGTTAATTATTGTTGTTTATAGTTAAGGTATTAACGTTGTGGATGTTTAAAGACATTGTAATTTATTTTTATCAAACACTGTTTATTCCACTTTTTTGTGACGGTCTAACCCTACCGGTTTCAAGGCTTTCACCTCATCTTCAGGGGAGCGCAAACAAGACTAAATGCTGTTCGAACTGGTGCCGATATACACGCACCAACGGTTGGAAGCTGGGGGGTGAGGAAGGCACGGGACAATTTCGGCCAAGAGCGAAGAGATTTTTGGGAAATAACTGTTCATAAGATGTTCCGATCGGTGTACTGACTTAGAAATTTCTAGGGCCTCTAATCTGTCCAATTTATTTCCGTTACCACTGATATGTAAGAATTTGGCATCATCGATAGAAAAAGTATGATTCTCACAGTGACAATGATTAACCCTTTCAGAATAAATTAGAGGATTTGTTAAGGCGGATTTGTGTTCACGAAATCTCTTTTCAAAAGATCTTCCTGTCTTTCCTATATAGAAATTTTCACAGTCAGCACATAAAGATGAGGTGAAAGCCTTGAAACCGGTAGGGTTATACCGTCACAAAAAAGTGGAATAAACAGTGTTTGATATAAATAAATTACAGAGTTAATTATCGTCACAGACTAAAAATACGAGTAGTTATCCCATCAAGTCCCATCCGTCCTGTCGTGTAGCTCATGACTAAGCATCGCGACTCCCTCTATCCCTGCACTCGCGCCGAAGAGCAATTGTTAAGTGTAGTCCAGTTACCTCTCTCACTTGGTCAGTCCAACGTATCGGGATTCTACCCCTCATGCGTCATCATTCCACGCCACCAGTAACTACAAACCTCTCCTATTTGTGTCCTTGACCACAAGCAATATGCCCGAAGAATCGGAAGACTCGTCGACGACATATTGTCGATAATCTGTCGGTGATTCTCAATTATTCAAAAATTCCCATCAAATTCAACATCCTCATATAAGGTATGGGTGTGAAAAATATTAAATGATACATTCATTAGCCTGTATATTTTAATTATCAATACCCATTATTATTAATTAATATAGAAAAAATAATGTGGATGTTGGTGCACTATTCGACACTCACGTTTAAAATTATTCGTATGATACACTTCAATATATCGATCGTCCAGTTCATTACTCAGACAACTCCAAATAACCTGTTTTTAGATAATTAGAAAAACAATATTATAATCGTTACCATAAATCAAATACTATTAATTTTTGCCCAAGTTTTATATATTTTTATATATTTTATCAAAAGATGTTGATAAAATCTATTGATAAAATATATAAAACTCGATCAAAAATTAATAGTATTTGATTTATGGTGACGATTATAATATTGCTTTTCTCATTGTCTCAAAACAGGTTATTTGGAGTTGTCTGAGTCATGAACTGGACGATCGATGTACGAATTGGTAATAAAAATTATATAGAAGAGCAGTGCCGGGAAACAAGAATGTCTTCAGCCTTAATAATCAAGTTTTCGGGTTTAGAACCAATGAAATAGGCTCGAAATTTGCAGTACATTATCACAAGTGTTGGCAATACTACGACGACAAGTGTGAATGCGACAAAGCTCGCAAACGTCTAGCATGAGCAAATATTGTTACCACATAAACTGTTGACTTCAGTAGCTTAGTTGATCAGACGCCTATTGTTTATACCGGGAATTGAGAGTTCCCTCTGGCACATGATTTAAACAAAACGATTCCAGTCTGATGTTTACTTTAGATCTCTTTTACATCTTTCTGGTAGCATCGAGTCCCTTTCCTGAGGTTGAATTTGAAACCGTCGTGTAAAAATCAGGTGGTATTTCACTTTTGTTGTATACAGTACAATTTGACAGGCTTGTTGCTATGTGACAATCTTTTTCAACCAGCCTGAAAGAAGTTAAAGAAGTCTTAAGTGAAAACCAGACTGGATACTTTTTTATTAAATCTGGGCTCCAGCGGGATTTGAACTCGCAAACTCCGGGCTGGGAGACAGGCGTCTCACCAATTAGGCTACGGAGATTACAATTATAACATATTATATGTATTAAATCAGCGTTTCAGTATCATAAAGAATATGGTACCAAAGTTATCTGTTCAATAAGTCTTTTTCACTTTACATACATGCCGAGGAAATTAATCTGTTGTACTTTGTAAGGTGTAAAATTAAAGGAAACCGGAGAATTCTGTTAAACGGAAGTTAATTATTAAACTCTCAAGGAGCAGCTCAGGGTGTCACCGGTTGGAACCAGGAGCGAGGAGCTATAAATTTTGAGAAGATAAGGACCCGGGAACCATCTATTATTCTTGGTGATGATATGAGTATATTTAGTATGTCGCAAGTCATTTAAGTAGTCCAGGATCCTACAAAAACTTTGCAGAAAATTGTATCTTTACATAAGTCACATTTTCATCAAGAATATACATTTGTTAACATCCGTGCGTTAAACCCCCTTACTACTGCTATTTGTTAGTTACTTCAAAATATCTTAGATTACAATAGGTACCTAATTAAGAAGTAAAATGATTTTAAAAATAATACACTTTTTTGATAAAAATACATTACATGCCAAACTTGTGAACGAAAAGGTAAAATGTTTAATTAAAACAGTCTATTTTTTTGCTTCAATTTTCGTCAGCATAGATTTCAATATTAAATGTTGCACAAGATAATGCAATGCGTAATCCGTAGTCCTTTTATATTTTTCAATCCTTAATTACAAGTGATTAAAATGAAAAGATTGATATAATATATAGTGAAATATTTAATATCGAGTACAGTACAAGTACCCGACGGTAAGTAATACACATCGGGCTTAAGAAAGAGACTGTCGGGTATAATCGGCTAACTTCGGCGTTGTAGAGCGTCGTCTCGGTCGTTCATACACGTGTTCCGTCGCAATTTTTCAGTCGTTGTTTAGCGTTCTAGGGTGTGGTCGCATCCACCAAAGTACATAGACGACGCTCTACAAAGCCGAAGTTAGCCGATTATGGCCGACAGTCTCTTTCTTAAGCCCGATGTGTATTATTTACCGACGGGTACCGTACAAACTTATTAATTTGAGTAAGTACAGTAAGTGACTAAGGGGTATACGGTTTTAAAAAAATTTGGTAAAGGGGTCTGCGGCCGAAAAAAGTTTGGGAACTCTTGGTTTAGAGTCACGTTTGTATTTTTGATTGGTTTAATCAGTCTTTTGGCACATTTTACTGAACCCATCAGTCTCAATTTCACATTCGTACTAAATAATGTTAAATAATGTCCTCCATGCTTACCCCGATAATGAAATGGCGTGATGGTATTTATGTATGTTCAAAAATCTTTCGTCAAATAATTTTAACTAAGGTTTATTTTTTTAAATCATTGATAAATAACTTATTGAAGTAAAGTATATACAATATTTTTTTTCACAAAAGGTCTGTTTCATTGTTAATTGACTGCGTAACTAGATAGTCTCCTTCTACGGTGACGTCGGACCTTAAGTCCGTCGTCGCTACTTTTGTATGTTGCCGAAGGATCTGTAGTCCCTTTGGTCTACCCTTTCTTCCAAATGACTTTAAGTCGTGCTCAAAAGAAAAAAACTGAAGATTTGAATATTTTAGACAAAATCATGCAGAGTGGAGACTGATTCATTCCCCATAAAAACGTGTGTTGTGGCAACACAGGACTCAAAATGATATGAGTAGAAGTCTAAAAAAGAGCACCCTGAGCTATAATATTTGTACTCTACGTAGGGAATTCAGAAGTGGCCCTTTTGTATTACTGTAACAACCTTAAAAAAACGGTTGTAGCGAGATTTGAACCCGCAACTTGGCAAACAGGCGTCGTACCACCTAGGTCACGAAGGTTGTCATAGATGCATTTACAGAGAAGAAATATAGTCGTAAACCGTTGGGGTTTGTTGTGTGGTGCGAAATACGTTATTATCCAAGGTCCTCGTCTGAAATGGACAATGAAAGGATTTTTTAAATAACTATTTAGGGGATGGTGTGGGGTCGGAAGTTGTAAATTGCCTAGGAGTGTTATCTCTACAAATGTGGCACTGAATTTGTGTACGTATATCATATATTATGCATGTTGATGAATTTTATAGGTCTGCTGTATGAATTCACTTTTAAATGAGAAATAAATTTATTGTTTTTTACGTTAGTTTTTCGTTCTTTAAATAAGAAAAAGTCAATACTTTAATTTTACCTCAATTGCATTTATTTTAAAGCTCTAAATAATAAACACTCATCTAGATTTTTTTTCGTAACAAATTAAAATCAAACAGATTTAAAATCGATTAGGAAAAAAAAACGATTGTCAAACATTCCATCGGCGATTCGTCAACATTTAAACAAGCAGTAAAACGTTAAAACCCACACAAAATTGTGGTTCTCCGGGGATATCGGAATACCGCGAGGACATGGTGAAGGCTCACTCTTTTCAATGGGCTTCGATTGAGTTAAACACTGGATAAAGGATAATACGAAAACCATCCAAAGTTCGCCTAAAATAGTTGGAATTTCAGTTGAGGCATTATCGCAATAGAAACAAAAAGGATTCCTGTGGACAGCACAGCGCGTAAATCCGTTATTAATCGGTATTTGTACAGAAAGGGTCCCGAGCACTTGCCAAAGGGTTTCCTTTCTCAATTTGCATTGTTCGCCCTTCAATTGATTATCATTGGCGTTATTTACCCACTGATTACAATAGATGTTTACTTCACAATAAAATAAATTTAACATTATTTCATTGGTGGGTTTCAACAGCCTACAGTAAAATTATTTTTAAAGTGAAACTTCTATGGGTGCGGTAGGGCAAATTGGCCTGAACGTCACGAAAAGTGAAACGGTGTATTATATTATTATTATTATAAATATGAAATTATTATTTATTATTATTAAATATTTTATTTATTAATAAATTATTATTAATTATTTTAATACAATATTAATTATTATTTATTATTAATAATAATTAATGTTATTTTAATATTATTAAGTGTATTATATTATTCCTAAAATTATTATTTATTATTAAAAATATTGTAAATATTCTATTATAAAAAAAAAAAAATTTGTCATATGTTATTTATATATTAATATATTTAATAATTATTAATTTTATTTTTTATCAAATTATTTTATTTATTGTAATATTTATTTAATACAAAATTTATATTTAAAAATATAATTATAATAATATATAAATGTTATTATAATATTAATAATCATATTATATGTTGTTTATAGTTAAGGCATTAACGTTGTGGAGGTTTAAAGACATTGTAATTTATTTTTATCAAACACTGTTTATTCCACTTTTTTGTGACGGTATAACCCTACCGGTTTCAAGGCTTTCACCTCATCTTCAGGGGAGTGCAAACAAGACTCAGTCTGGTTTGCGCTCCCCTGAAGATGAGGTGAAAGCCTTGAAACCGGTAGGGTTATACCGTCACAAAAAAGTGGAATAAACAGTGTTTGATAAAAATAAATTACAATCATATTATTATTATATTATAATTAATTATAATATAATTATTAATAATAATATATTATTGATAATGTAATAAAAATAATGTAATAATAAATAAATACAATATTTATTTAAAGATAATTAATTATTACATAAAAATATTAACATGTTTAATAATAAAATTTTTTTATTTAATATTATTAGGTGTATTATATTATTATTAAAATGATTATTATTTATTGTTAAAAATAAAAAAATAATATTATTTTATTTAATTAAGGGAGATTTTCTTGAATTAAACTCCACATAACCATTTCCTGTTTGTGGGATGAGCCCGGACCTTTTGGTGTATTCTCTCTTGAATGTATTTTTTTATTTATTTTTGTCATCTACTATATTTATTTTCTGTGTTTATTGTTTTGTATATATTCCTGTTTCTACGTGTCTAAGGGTGTGGGCTGAAAAACATCTGGTGTCCCCGTGGCTGGGTTCGCCCTATATTGGTGGGGTGTATTTTGGCCGAGGGAATGCTATTAGATGAGCCCAGACCTTTTGATAGCTTCTGTGTTTGATGTATTGTCTGCAATTTATGTGTTTTAGAAGTGTTATTCAGGTGTGATCTTGTACATACTATGTTGCTGTCAATAAACCTAATATTTATTTATTTATTTCCTAATCCTAAAAAAAAATCGTTAACAAATGGAAAAAGCAATGCATATGTTAAAATCAACTTTTCCTAGGAGCTAAGAAGTTTCACTTCTACCGCGCGAGAGTCTCACGCATCTGTTTTTTTTTTAATGAATTGAATATTAAAATCTCTAAATAAACTTTTCAGTTTTAATTTGGATGGAACTCCAAACAAGAATATTTAATAATAAATTATTTTTTTATTCCACTAATTACATTAATCCACAACTAAACGTGTTTCTACCTCCCATTCTAAAGCTTTCTTCAAGCGGAATGATCGTGGTTTGTTTCGAGAGCTATGCTTAGATCAGACTCGCACCATACTCGTACACATATTGGAATGTCACAAATAAACATACGCACTTTAATACAATAACGTATGCGTTTTCTATCTTATAACATTTTTTATGGTTCGCTAACCATATAATAGAGGCAATTCATAGTTTCCAATAAAGTCAAGTTAAAGATTCACATACGTTACAATAGTTATTTTAAACAATAAATTTAGAAACATTAGAAATACATAAGCCAAAATTTAAAAGTAATAAGTAACAAAAAATCTAAATATTTCACCCCTCCTAACCATTTTTCCTTTGGGTCAATAGACCACATATATGAGTACTTCCGAAATAACATAACATCAATCTGACCTAAGAACTGCTGTCGTAATAAACTGAAAACATTCCGCTTGAAGAGAGCCTCGGGATAGGAGGTAGAAACACGTACAGCGGGAATTCATGTAATAAGTGGAAAAATAAAGAAGGAAGGAAGCATGATAAATCGTTATTCCTGTTCTTTTTATTTTTTAGACTTTTATTTTTTTAATCTTGTTTATATTATTCAATTTATTTTACGCGATTCGGTTAAGGCTGCTTAATTTATATATTTTTTAAATACATTGGAATATTAACCTTTCCCTTCCTGTGCTAAAATCCGCGCGTTCCGGTGCTGTGTATTTAATACACATCAATACACTTGTAAAAATGAGCGATTTAAAATCGGAAAAATAATAATATTTATAGCCAATCGCTTAAATTAATTAAATTTGAATTCAAAAGTAATAATTATTGAAATTTTATTGCTGAAAACATGAAAAAATCATCGGCCGACGTTCACAAAATGGGCGAAGAGACCACCTCAAACGAATGCCCGCTAGGTACTGAAGCGAGAGAAAAGAGCGAACTGAGATTCTTATATATTTCTTGCGTTCCCATATACCGAAGTAGAGGGAGAGTGAGACATGAATAGCGTCGCTTCTCACCCATAGCGGTTTTTTTAGAATGAATATACCTAAGTCACACACTAGCACACGTTTGATTGTATTGGTGAATTTATTCCCGATTTCACAAAATATCTCTGGTGTGGTCGATAAGTGCTAATTATTTATTATTACAATAATATTATTTTTTCATTCAATGCGTTAATGTATTACGGAGGAATAACATACCTAAAATCTGAACAAAATATTTATAATATTTATAGAGATATTAAAGTTTTTGAAGCAATGTGTACTAGTTACACATCACAGGGAAGGAAGGGTTAAATAAAGTTAAATTCGTGATTGGTCGTGTACTTTGAATGAACGAAAACTGAATGCCAGATGAACAGTGACCGAAGCAGATTTTTTTATTGATCTGAAAGAAACGTGTCGTGTGGGCTGTCTTAAATTAACAGGTATTGCCATTTTGAGAGCAGAACATGGTATTAAGCGCGTTTTATCTATGGATTCTAGTTCACTGTTATGGACGAATCATAAATGTAACAAAAAAAATTGTTGTGTGACAAAAAGATGGGGGTGGTTGCGGCCATTATTTCTTGCTTAATTACCGAATTAATAAGTTACAGTGTGTTCGTGACCACCTTGATGTATGGCAGTGAAACTTTGACTTGACAGAAGAAGGACAAGAGCTAGATGAATACTGTAAAGATGTGTGCACTAATAACAAAGACAAGAGTTAGATGAAAACTGTAGAGATGCGTGCACTAAGAAGAAATACAAGATTTAGATGAACACTGTAGAGATGCGTGCACCAAGAAGAAGGAGAAGAGTTAGATAAATACTGCAGAGATGAGTGCACTAAGAAGAAGGATAAGAGTTAGATGAATACTGCAGAGATGAGTGCACTAAGAAGAAGGACAAGAGTTAGATGAATACTGTAGAGGTGCGTGCACTAAGAAGAAAGGCAAGATTTAGATGAATACTGTAGAGATGGGTGTACTAAGAAGAAGGACAAGAGTTAGATGAAAACTGTAGAGGTGCGTGCACTAAGAAGAAAGACAAGATTTAGATGAATACTGTAGCGATGTGTGCACTAAGAAGGACAAGAGTTAGATGAATACTGTAGAGATGCGTGTACTAAGAAAAAATGTGGTATGTCATGTGTACGTGGAAGAGGTAGATCGCGGAAAACGTGACTGGACCAATTGGATTGTGCGTGATGAGATGTATGAATGTGGAGGAGGCAAAAATTGTGTACTTGGATAGAAAAGTTTGGAGACCTGTTCTCTCTGCCTACCCCGCAAAGGACAAGGCGTGACGCTATGTATGTAATATTTTACGTTTTTGTTACCTGTTATCCTTTTTAATGTAATGTTACTTTACCTATGAAACTCATTGTATAATATTAAAACAAATACATATGCGAAATTTGCATCGAAATTGGTTTAGTCGTTCTGGAGTTTAATGAATAAAAAAAACTCACAAAAGCAAAAACACACCAACTCTATATATGTATATAATGTATAAGTTACTTAATAACGTATTTAATCAAAAGTTTTCGCTTTGACTTTTTCTCCATTTTAAAATATTAGAAAATAAAATAACACGTATTGGTTATCCATGAATTGTAATAATCTTCGCTATTCGCGTTATTATCTCTTACCCCGAGGTTATCTTGAGGCAGAATAAATCTTGTTTGTTGTAAGAGCAGTCCTCAGGTCAAACTGTTCATTCCACCTAAAGGGAGCTTTGGGATATGATCTAACGTTAAGTAAAGTAGAGGTATTTCAAATAAATTAATTGTTCAATATTGTAATAACATACCTAATGGTTCAACCGAGAAGACTTTTGAGCTTCAAATTCAATGGAATGCTTTAATACAGGATTGCATTCAGTGTGTAGTTCCTTATCCAGACATATTCAATTTCAAGAGGAGATCTCATTGCATTTCCAGTCCTGGTTATTCTTAACCCTTCCCTTACGGTGATAAAAATAATACGCGTGCTCCGGTGTTGGGTAGTGAGTACGCAATAAAAAATTTGCGATTTTAAATCGAAAAAATAAGAACATTCATATATAATCCCCTTAATTAATTATAATTGAAGTTAAAAATTATAAAAATTGAGATTTATTTGCTGAAAACATTAAAAAACCATCTGAAAACATTAAAAAACGCTCACGGAACGGGCGGACGTCTAACCTATTTGCAAGCCTAGAGGCTACTAGTGGCGCGGAACGTCAGTCGCATACCCCGGCGCTTACGCCTTTGCTTGCGACGTTGAGACAATTCAGGTTCTCACAATTCAGTCTAGTATGCAAGAGTGAGATGCGAATATAGTGTCGCGCTTCCCGTATACTATTCACCTATCGTCAAGACGAGGCACTCGCAGCGTTTAAATGCGAATTTGTTTTCGATATTTACAAAACACCTCGATGTAGTCGATAAATTCTGATTATTATTAACATTATTTTTTAAATCAATGCGTAAATATATTATGGAGGAATACCTAAAATCTTAACCTTGTATTTATTATATTTATAGAGATATTGATGGTTATTAGAAGCAACGTGTAGAAGATACCCAACACAGGGAAGGAAAGGTTAAGGCAACGGGGCAGAGCTGGAACGAAGTTTGGCGGGCGCCTTGCATCTTATATCTGTTTACACAATTTCTTGAGACGGGTTTCTATTTGGAGACAGACCAGGCTGGAAATTTATAAGCGTATTACAACAGTGAAATTTTGCATATAACGCAATAATTATGTGTGAAGAAGGTTCGACAGAGAAAAACCAAGAAAAATATTGTTGGATTAAGGAAAATTTTCCATTAAATTCAAAAGGAAATTTTATAAGGTGCTATTTAAAGAACGAATTCTCTTCAAGGGCACTCTATCTCGGGTCTTGAATATACAATTAACCCTTTAAGTGCCGAAAGGTTTTAGTATGGCTGATCCCGGAGGGCCGAGAATTTTTTAGCAAAAATAAAACCTAATAGAATTATATTTTTTGTATAAATATTCAAAGGATATTATGAAGACTTACCAAATATGTACAATATGTGTCATTTGTGCCACCGTTCACTCAGAAAAACACAACTAAAACTTTAACAAAATGTCAGGGTTGTCACAGCTTATAACAGAAAATACGGAAACATACGTTAATAAAATATTTCATAGAAATAAAAGTATATGTAAAACGAAAATATTATTTATTTTAATAACGCACGGAAAGTTAATAATGTAACAATAAAATCATTTCAAATTTCAACGTTTCAATAAGTAAAACGCAAAACGCACAACCCTGTATTAGAGACACATGTCGACTGTCATGCGAAGCTTTTATGTAAATCTCTGTAAATACGATAATATCTGTGAACTGTAATATTAAAGTATTTATTCATCATTTTAATAGATGTCTCTATATGTTCCATATTTTCGATTATTCGAATAAGTACTAGACATTGGCTAGAAACAGGCATAAAGTTGAGCAATTTAACTAGCAAATTTTGTATGGCCGGCCCCACGGGCACGGCAACAGAGAGGGAGTATGTTAAACTCGCTTAAGGCACCGCTTAACAACTTAAAACTTTCTTGGAATTATTGGTATGTAGCCAATTCTTCCAATCAACCAGAAATATGTATTATATATTAGACCTTAAGTAAAAGCCTTTTTTTTTTATTTGTATTTCAGCGGAAATCGAATCCACAACTACCGGGTTCAGAAGACATGCGTTTTACCAACAAGGCTACAGAGGTCGTCAAAGTGAATGATATTTTGAAAGAAGGAAATGTAGAAATTCAGAAAAATCGTAGAAGTTGTATGAGAAAGTGTGGTGCTTTGTCCGCTCTGCCTGCTTCGTCAGGGAAATGATATGATGATATGGTATAAAAACATATTTTATAAATGTGCACTATCTCAAATGGCCTGTGTTTTAATAGTTAGACGCTTGGCTTTCACTCACTCGGGGGTGGCAGGAGATCAAATGATGCATTTACCTTATGTAAGTTTATCAACGAAATTATACTAGGTTTCTCGCTATTTAGTCTGACTTCTAGAGTGTCAATTTCTTACTTGTAAATCTATTATTTTAAGTGAATTTTTACATCAAAGTTAACAATTGAACATATTTTTTATATGTAGCATAATTATGAACGATAAAAATAAATAATTTTCACTTTCAATTATTTTATCACCCTGAGTAAAAGCGCTAACTATGATGCCGTGCCAAAATCCGATCCTGCCGGAAGGAAGACATTTTTCAATATTTCCATCAGACAGTAAACAGTGTAGTGAGAGAGTGCGCGCGCTCTCTTGCAGTTTGCGCGATGCTTTTACTCTGTAATGGAGCAAATAAACGTCACCATCTCCATCCGGGCCGGGCCTCTGCACACAGATAATACCTACAATATTTATTTTTATTATCTGAGTACTGACATTTTTTATTTTTATGGTTTTTCTCTAGTATGGTACTCTATATAACTACTGGTTAGAATTAAACTACGCAACTTAGTCGATAATTCGTGTAGCATAAAAAATGGATTAGAGCATTGTTAATTAATAAATGTTTTTGAATAAAATGGTATATGTAGAGCATTGATAATTAATAAGTGCTCTTGAATAAAATTGTATAGATCATTGTTAGTTAATAAGTGCTCTTGAATAAAATTATATAGATCACTGTTAGTTAATAAGTGCTCTTGAATAAAATGGTATAGAGCATTGTTAGTTAATAAGTGCCCTTGAATACAATGGTTTAGTGTATTGTTAGTTAATAAGTGCTCTTGAATACGATGGTATATAATATTGTTAGTTGTTGGGTGTTCTGGAATAAAATAATAAATCCTGTTTGGAATGGCTCCTCAGGTTGACGTTAATAATAATAATAAAAGGACAATTTATGAGGAGAACATACTCTTCTCAAGAGAATTTATTATTATTGGCAGATTAAAAGCGTAACAAATTAAATGTACATAGGTTAAGTGTAAGGGTAGGAAGGCTGTGGAAATTTTATAAGATACTTTTTCGCAACTGCATATGTTAAGAAAAATATATTTTGTATGAAAAATGCAGAAACCTTAATAAGAAAAAGGATTTGCAAGGAACCATTTGTAGATCTTCCGATATGTGATAATAACACATTCAGCTTTAAGTGAAGTGTTCGTGTGTAGTGTTCATAAGATTTAAGTGTAGTGTACGTGTGTAGTGTTCATAAGCTTTAAGTGTAGTGTACGTGTGTAGTGTTCATAAGTAATCATTAGTTTTTGTAAGACCTTTGAAAAAGGGTTTTCGTTAAGCACTTCCTAATGATGTACACGCCACTCATATATAATATCTATCGCTAAGAGGTTGGCCATTCAACCTTACAGGACTAACAATTGCATAAGTTTTATTATAATACCCCGCTTTATTGGATCGATTTGGAATAATCAATGTATTATATGAAACAGATATCGACTTAAAAGTTTTTTTTAACCTGTCGAAATTATTGGCATGTGGCAATCTCTTCCAACCAACCAGAAATATGTTTTTATAGGTCCTAAGTGTTAACCAGACTGGAATCCTATTAAAAAAAATCTGGGTTCCAGAGCGGGGATCGAACCCGCAACCTACGGATCGGCAGACAAGTGTCTTATCACCAGGCCACGGAGGTCGTCAAGTTCTACTTCTCTCCGAAGGAACATCTCTCAGATACAGCGTTAAAAGATACAATAAAGACATCCCATTAAATAATTTGAATACAAAGAGATAAAAGTTTGAACGAGGACACCACTATGAACGAGGACAACAACATGATGCTTAAAAATAACACCAGTGGAGAAAATGTATCAGCTCTGAGATTTGTAGAAGTGTTGCAGCTGACATAGCAACAAAACAAGCGAAGAACCCATGACAGCTTTTCTATAGTCACTAGTCCACAATTAAGATTGGAACCAATGAAAAGTTCTACGAAGAAAGTGCAATAACTTGCGAGATTCTTTCGGATAAATCACGGTTTTTGAAGTAAAAAAAAAAACATCTAGAGGTCAACTGCCTCGATTTTATAACAAGTTAATAAGACGCTTGTCTTTCATTTAGAGGGCTGCTGATTCGATTGCCATTGGATTTTTTTTAAAAAGGATTCCAGTTGATTTTCACTTACGGCCTCTTTCACATATTTTTAGTTGGTTGGAAGAGATTGTCAGACGATTAATTAGTTCATCAAATTGTGCTGTACAAAACAGCAAATAAATAATACAATCTCATAAATATCTTTGTCCACCTTTTAGGTATTTCGATTGACAAATACGAAAGACTCCCACGTGCTATTTTTACTTAATATTTTTCAAGTACTTCTGTTGAATCATAATATTCAAACAGTTTTAAAATACTTATTCCAATACGTTAAAAAATGAACTTTTTAACCCTTGTCTCCTTTTCCTCCGCTAATGGTTTTGGTCGGCCAACAACAATCACCGCCCCTGGCATACACAACACTAGGCCGCCCTCATTATCCGTAACCGTTTCCGCCTCTGCTTCGGGATATTTAAATCTCTGAGAGCAAAAATCTATTTTTGAATATTTGTTACTAAGACTTTTTTTCGTGGAAGTTATTAAAATTTAACACAATTTAAACGACTTGCTGACATAACTTAATTGCGTGTGATATGAGCACCGATAATTAGAATTTCAATTTATTTATTTATGTTCATGAACAACCAATTTCACATTCAACGATATTATAAGAAACACAAATAGCGAGTATTTAATTTATAAGGAAGAAAAATAATCCTTAATAAAAATGAAGATAATTTATTGCAATTAGATTAAAGCAAAATAAAATAATATATAAACACAATAAAGAAATACAAGTAACACATAAGTATGCAAGTATACTTAAGTCAAAAATATTTCAAAAATATAAAAATGAAACAATATTAACAGGTTTAAATATGAAACGGGACCGTCTCAAGACAGGCCACCCGCACCTCACCACCCCGAGATTAACTCTTATTTATTTTATTTTTTATGTGTACATGGTTAAAATGGTACGTTTGGGAGCTTTTTGCTACACAGCAATTTCTTCCAACAAACTTATATTTGATAAAAAATTCATGAAGGGTTTTATAAAAAAAAAAATTGTAATTTGTTTAATCAAGCACTGTTTATTCCACATAAAAAACATTCCATATATAAACAAAAAGTGGAATAAACAGAGTTGTATTAAACAAATTACAATGTCTTTAAACCTCCACAATGTTGATGTCTTAGCTATAAATAATACATAAATATTAGTTTAAATTTAAGTAAAAAATCAAAACACTAAAAAATTATTAATATTTAGCAATAATAGTCGAACTCGAGGAAAGGAATTCGTTCAAGGGTAAGGAAGGTAAGCAAAGTAAAAAAAAGAATGTAAGGATATTTAGGATATAATATTTTTTTTTCATTAAGGATATTTAGGATATAATATAGGGGTTCGAATTGTCAGTAGGGTCACAGTGACTTACACTATGCTGGAAGGTGTAAGTCTATAAAATGCTGTAGAACGCCGAGTTGCATACTATCAGCAACACTACTGGCTAGTCCGATTCGTTAGCGTCCCCGTCGCGAACCCTGGGCAATGTGGTCACACTATGTGGATCATAGCAGATAGCGGAAGGATGAAAGGCGAGTCTCTGGCGCCTAAAAACCAGACCCCACCAGCTAAGGGAAGGAAAACCCTAACAGAAAACCAGGGCAGGGTCTCAGGCCTTAAGGTGACAGCCCCACCAGGGACCTAAGATACGATGGGTTAATCACCTGTCTATCTGAAACCACACGATTATGAAACCAAAAGCAAAAGAAGCCGGACTGACCCCGAAAAAGGGGGGAATGGCAACGACTGCTGGAGGAGGCTGGGGCCCACAATGGGCTGTAGTGCCATTGATGATGATGATGAATATTTGTTTTAATTTTCTGAAACGTCAATAAGGATGGTGCACATCTGATAAATCTAAGAAGTTTGTTCCACAGTTGCGGCAAGTGAACCAAAAATGAAAATGTTGTGTCGGTATTCAAAGGAGTCTCTCATCACCTGATCGCAAAGAACATCCGCGCATTGAAAGGAACTGGAATCTTTTGCGAAGTTATGAAAGATAATTGGGATTTTTAAGCACACAAAATAAATTTGATATACTATAATATAAAAGTTCTTATGCTGCCTAAGCTTATGTCATTGAAGTTTGTTTCGAAACACTCACAGTAGTCGTACTTAGTAACATTAAATATGAATCTGGTGCAAACATTTGGAATATTTCCTACTAAATCAGTAACGCTTTGTTTGTATCCAAATAAAAAAAGTCACCGTAATCAAGTAATGAAAGCTCTCCCTCCCTTCCCGCCAATCTCCAACCCGAATGTTTATCGTTAGAAGCGTGTATGTAGGAACCAGTTCGAACAGAATTCAGTTTTATTTGTGCTCCCCTGATGATAAGGTGAAAACCTTGAAACCGGTAGGGTTACGTTACCAAAAGTCGAATAAACATTGTTTGATTAAACAAAGTATAATGAAAGCATTATACATACATTAGAAGAGCAGCATTTGACTCAAAAAAGGGTAGAAAGTTTCTCATTATTATACTTTGTGTAAGGAAAACCTAAACATTTCCCATTATTATACTTTGTCTAACAAAAACATAAATATTTCATATTATATTATACTTTGTCTAGCAAAAATATTAATATTTCACATTATTTTACTTTGTCTAACGAAAACATAAACATTTCACATTATTTAACTTTGTCTAACGAAAATATAAACATTTCACATTATTATACTTTGTCTAACGAAAACATAAACATTTCATATTATTATACTTTGTCTAACGAAAATATAAACATTTCACATTATTATACTTTGTCTAACGAAAACATAAACATTTCAAATTATTATACTTTGTCTAACGAAAATATAAACATTTCACATTATTATACTTTGTCTAACGAAAATATAAACATTTAACATTATTATACTTTGTCTAACAAAAACGTAAACATTTCAGATTATTATAGTTTGTCTAACGAAAATATAAACATTTCACAATGTTATACTTTGTCTAACGAAAATATAAACATTTCACATTTTTTACTTTGTCTAACGAAAACATAAACATTTCACATTATTATATGTACTTGGTATAGCGAAAACATTTCACATTATTATGCTTTGTCTAACGAAAATCTGCATCAGATAAAAATTGCCGACCATCATGAATGTTTTATTTTTTCGCTATCGGAACTTTGGTTATGATGTGTCAAGATTATGTTTGCTTAAAAATAACAACTTGCACAAAATAAACCAATGCACGCATATACTCGTACGTCTAATATAATATATGAATACGAATTTTGATTAAATAGAGTTCGGAAGTAAAAAAAATGTTTTCAGCGTGTTTTGAAACTAGACGACTATTTTTTCCTCCATCTGATTCACACTGAAGTTCATACTACCACCCCTACGGTTAATTAAAACTATAAATTTAAACCCTAGAGCTTTAAGTCTTCGGACAGTTCATTAGGAAGAATCCCGATTCCCGCTCTGGATATCGGCTCGATTCGGATTGCTTTACGACGGAAGCACCTGTAAAACGAAATATCCTCGTGGCTATATCAAATTAGTCATTCCGTTCCAGATGCATTACACATCAAAGCATCCTTGATTAATAGTATTACCGGGTTTGTATACCTATCTGGTATTCAAGCTTTGATTTCAGATTGATTCAAATTTTAAATTGAAGTCACTTGCGATGCTTTGCAAGGAATTCATTGACTACATGATTTTTCTTCTCCTTCTTCCTCTTCCTATAAATCATGATCTGTTTTTTCCGCTTATTCCCCTTCTTATGACGTGGATTGCCAGCTGTCACGCCATCTCTTCGGAGGTCTTCCCGGTAATCTTCTACCGGCTGGGTTCCCTTGAAGGGCGACATGTGGAAATCTGTCGTCTTGCATTCTGTTTACATGTTCGTTCCAGTATCGCCTTCGTTGTATTCCCCACCTGACGATGTTCTCCGTACTACACTTTCTCCTTAATTCGGTGTTTCTGATTCTATCTCTTAGTGTGTTTCCGGTTATACATCTCAGTGTTTTCATTTCCGAGGTTCTCAGGAGAGATTTTGTTCTAGATGTGTCTGATCTGGTCTCTATTCTCTGGTCTCATACATGTCTTGTATATTCTACATGATTTTGTGGAAAGTAAATAAAAGGAACTGGGCAAATGCGTGAATAAAGAACAATATGTGATATGTCAATGTATGACTGAACAAAAACCATGCTATCTTCTTCTTATTGAATAAAAGCCATGAACGATTCTTCTTCTTCTTCCCAGTGTCATGTCAGGTCCCCCCAACGTTGAATATCATCTAAGAGTAGGCATTTTTTTTTCCGGCAGCCCGAAAAAGATCCCCAACGCTCCTTTTACCAGTCCAATCACATGTATTGTGGAGCCAGGAGATATGCCTCCTGCAAACACCTCTTCGACCCTCTATCTTGCTTTGAATGATCAGGTGCAGTAATTTGTACTTTGGTCCTCTAAAAACATGGCCCCAATAGGACACCTTTCGGATTTTAATATTCGTCAGTAATTCTCTATTTACTTTGGATCTTTGAAGAACCCTCGTGTTGCTGACCATATCCGTCCAGGGTATCCGTAGCATTCTCCAATATTTATCAGATCTGCACCATCCTTAATCCTGTTCAAAAGAGAATATAAAAAATATATTTCATTACTCAGAATACCATTTCATCCTTATATTCCATTGTCTCTCTTCTTTACCAACGAACGAATTCGTTTTGTCTAGTCTTAACATTTCTACTTCTAAGCATAAAAATTTATCAAGTGGAAGCTTAGGATTTCTTCATAGCACTCTATAGAGAGGGAAAATGAACGCTGAGAAAAAAGGTATAATATTTTTTTGGATAAATTTGAAGTGAGTGTTGACGCCGAACACTTTGAAGCTCACAAAGTATAAGATGCATTAATGTTTTCGTTCTCTAAGATCTACAAGTCAAGTAAAGTCTTTCAACGACGTGCAGGAAAAGAATACTGCCATACTTAAGACATATCGAGTTGAGAGAAGTTGATAATTATTGGAAGTATTCAGAGTAGAGTAGATCAAGAGAACAGTATCCATCAAGGTGGATATGCCAGAGCCAATACATGACAAGTTCCTCGTGGAGGACTTCATTCATCATGGCTCAGGATCTTGAGAAGCAGAAACGCTTAGTTCCAGATTCATCAGAAAGCCACGAAGCTCAGTCTTTAGCAAAACAACGCTTATTTTTTTTTTCAGAAAATGTGTAATTTTTTAACTTTGCACCCCCATGATATTTTAGCGCGACTAACATAGGTGTAGCAACCTACAAATTGAGAAACGATGATTTAGATAAAAAGTATTATATTCAACTTGTCAATCAACAACTAAAATCTGTCAAAGGTTCACTTAACGTATTTATTATAAGCTGGCTGATTGGTAAGAATTGTTCTTTAGTAATAAACCCATCACGTGTCTATCTATAATACATAAAAAAATATTTTGTTACGGAACAATGTAGTCAATTTATATCAAATAAACCATTTTTTGAGACATCTGATGTTTGTAAAACGTTAACATATCACAACAAGGTAAAATGCTGGAACAAAATCGTATAAAAAACAGCAAAGTTATAGGCCCAAAGGATTTCGTGAGACTGATTCATAGTTTAGAAACGTACGCTGGCGATTTTCTCAAAATAGAAACTTTTGATCGCGTGCCTTCTGGACTGACAGGTTCGGAATTTTTCTCAGGGGATGTTTGGTCGCCCCCACTAGGCTCTGTTCTTGAATGAGAATTGCTATCAGGAGGCTCAAAGCCACAAAGCACGTCCGACAACTATTTGAGAGGAATATTTTTACAAATTCAGCAACGCATGCTTAGCTTTATAACTTTTTTTAACACAGAATCAAAAGTTGAATGAACCTAAAAAAATATTCAAATAATGGCGAAACCCGATTTTTTATTTTATAAAGTGCAATAACGTTGAAACTGTTAAGCATAATTTTAATTTTAAAATGTTAATTAAAGTTCTCAGATTTTAACCTTTCCCTTCCCGTGCTAAAAAAATCAGCGCGTTACGGCGCTGTGTACTCAATACACACGTAAAAATGAGCGATTTAAAATCGTTAAAATAATAATATTCTTAGCCATTAAATTTGAAGACAAAAGTGATAATAATTGAAATTTACTTGCTGAAAACATGAAAAAAACATCAGCCGACGTTCAGAAAACGGGCGAAGAGACCACCTCAAATGGATGCCCGAGAGCTACTGAGATCTGAGATGGACTTACACTGTGTATGTTATACCTCGAAGAAAGAAACACAACTCGAACTGAGATTCTATTTCTTGCGTTCCCATATACCGAAGAAGAGTGTGAGTGAGATGTGAAAAGCGTCGCTTCCTCACCCATAGCGGTTTTTTTTTAAAAATATACCTACGTTACACGTTTGTTTGTATTGGTGAATTTATTCCCGATTTTCACAAAATATTGTATCTCTGATATGGCCAATACGTGCTTATTATTATTATTAATATTGTTTTTTCATTCAATGCGTTAATATACTCGTATTACCGAGGTATACCTAAATCAGAACCCAGTATTTATTATGCTTATAGAGATATTAAAGTTTTCAGATGCAATGTGTACTAAATACACATCACAGGGAAGGAAGGGTTAAACAATAGCTTTTAGTTAATAAGATTTAAGTTAATGCAATGTTTTGGCTTTCACTTTAATAAACGCTACGAAAATTCTGTAAAATGAAGTCGTTAATGTAAGAGATAGACAAAGTCATAAGCGAAACCTAAAAATAATAATAAATAACCAAAGGATTCGAAAGTATAAACACTAGAATGGCAGGAAATAGAGCGAAAGTTTTATAAACGTCACTAAAATTTCATTGAATAATTAATTTAGAAATATAAGCTATACACAAAACCATGACCCAAAACAAAAAAGTAATAAATAATTAATGCAATAGGTTTCACCCCTCCAAAACATTTTTCCCATTGGATCAATAGACCACACACACTTCTATTGAGGAGTGGATATCTACCTTCTCTACCTACCCTAAAAGGGTCATGGCATGATAATATGCATGTGTAACAAGTTCGATAGCTTTTACATTCAAAGATTTTTTTTATGTTACATCTAAGTCCAAGTACTTATTTTAGATTAATTGTTTAAAAGTACAATATTAATTTTGAGCGTGTGAGTTTTTATTTTACACAAATAATATATAATAATTAATATACACATTCGAAGCAAATCTAAATCTGGATGGGTCAAACGCAATTGTCGCTTCATCGGATACAATTTGTTTTTTCTAGGACTTTAACGCTCTGTAAGGTCAAGTCTAATATTTATACTTTATTTATACGGCTTTACTTAACACAAATATAATAATTAATAAACACATTTGAAGAAAATATAGATTTGGAGGACAAATGTCGCCTCATTGGTTACATTTTGTTATTCTTCTAGGGCTTTAACGCTAGTATTTATATTTTATTTGTGTTATATGGCTTTATTTTACACAAATATTAGGTGTTAATATAAGTTGTGTCCGTTTTTTTTCCAAATTAAAAATGAGCACCAAAAGTAAAACAAAATGGTAAAGGTTATACGTAATTCGAAAGAAAATTTTCTGCTCTACAAGATATTGTGTTTGCTTTTACGTAACATATATTATTTTATTTGATTACAAGCCTTCAAAATGGAATGTCAAGTAGAGGAAAGTGAGCATTTTCGACACCTCCTTCTGTTTGCGTTCAATCGAGAGAATAAAGCTGCTCGCGATATTAGCGAAGTGTACGGTGAAGATGATATGAATGGAAGGACAGCTCGTTGATGGTTTCTTTTCATTTTGAAGACCTTAATTTCGACCTGAAAGACATGGAGCGTTCCGAACGACCAGTGGGCTTCAATGAGGACCGCTTAAACCATATTATTTATGAAGATCCTCTTCAAACCACCGTAGAATTGGCTGAGCAGATGAACTGTAGTCACGTGACTGTAAACAGCTACCTTAAATTAATGGGAAGTTCGGCGCTTCAGTTTCACATGTTTTGAATGAAAACAACAAAAATCAATTGTCGAACGTTGAAATAATATGTGTAACATAAAAGCAAATACAGTATCTTATAGAGCAGATTTTTTTTTTTCGAATGACGTATAACCTTTACCATTTCGTTTTTCTTTTGATGTTCATTTTTAATTTGGAAAAAATGGACACAACTTATGTTAATACCCAATATAATAATTAATAAACACATTTGAAGTAAATATAGATCTGGATGGGTCAAACACAATTGTCGCTTCATCGATTACAATTTGTTATTTATCTAAGGTTTTAACACTATGTAAAGTCAAGTCTAGTATTATATATATTTTATTTGTGTTATACTGCTTTACTTTACACAAATATAATAATTAATATACACATTTGAAGCAAATCTAGATCTGAATGGGTCAAAGAGCAAATGTCGCTTCATCGGTTACATTTCGTTACTTCTCTAGGGTTTTAACGCTATTTGTGGTCAAATCTAATATTTATATTTTACTTGTATTATACAGGTTAACTTTACACAAATGTAATAATTAATAAATATATTTGAAGAAAATCTAGATCTGGATGGGTCAAAGGCAAATGTCGCTTTATTGATTACATTTTGTTATTTCTCTAGGGCTTTAACGCTATGTTAGGTCAAATCTCATTATATTTATGTTTGGTTACATTTGTATTATACGGGTTTATTTTATTAAATTTATATGAATCTAGCACAAACAGGTTTAACCTAACATACAGCTTTAAGATAATTATATATAATACAAGAAGTCAAAAAATTATGAATAATGTTCTTGACCGAGTTTATGTATAGCGGAATGAATTATGAAAGAAATGAACATTTTCAAAACTTCGAAATCCGTTGAAAAAATTAAGCAGAAGTCATTCAAATTCTGTGAAATCATCACTAAAAGCACTGTATGCTATTTTTTGCAATACTCGATATTTTCTAGCTATTCATCTCACAACACACTCGATCATACCCTGTCTCCATCTGGACGAGCTTCGCGCCTGTTTTCAGACTGTAAAAAAACAACAGGACCAGGGTAACGAATTTAGTTAAGGGTCAAGTCGTGATATTGGAAAATAATAATAAAAATTATCACGAATAATATTAGAAAACTTTCAATATCTACAAAAATGTCAAAGAAGCCGTACGTTCACCCTCACCCTTAAACGAGAAATATTCCTCTCTCGTTTTAAGTAATGAGGAAATCAACAAATAGCCCGTCAAAAGCCCCGTTGACTTTATTTTCATCCACTACACGCCACTCGATGTCCCTCTTGAACCCTCCACCATCTAGAAAAATACTACTAATGTAATGGAATTTCTTAACTTGCTTCAATCTTGAATTGTTCACCAATATATCGAATAAATTTTTTTCTATCCCTTTCCTATCCCAATGACTTGGAATTTTTCAACAATCATTCTCACATCTGTTATACAATTCGATTATCTAATTCTGTAATTCCTCTTCATTCTCCACTTACACCACCATGTCATCAGCATACATTAGTCCGTATACATTCCCATTGGACATTTTTGCACCCCCCATTGACCTCTGTTGTTCTTTCACCAGTGTTACTAAACGCATCCTTGCTTTACCCCTTTTGAAACATTATATGACTCAGTCAAGGCACCTTGGACATTTTCTACTTTTGACGTGTAATGACGCAATACTATTTATGAATTTTCATTCGATATTATATCCATTCAATATCATATCCATTAAATAAGTTTTACTTTATGAAAACGGATATAACGGTATGGATTTAGTATGCAGATTAATTCCGTTCTTGACATTAAAACAGTTGAGTACATTCCTCCCTTTTCACACATAAAACCTAAATGTTCGAAAATTCAGGAATTTTTTGAAAACCTTTCGCTTTTTAAAAAACTGTCAAAGTTGTGATCAACTTTTATATTGAGACAATAACTCTGTGGGTTCCCCAACGCCCCTTTTTATGTTGGATTTACATCAGTTCCGTACAGTTTGTTTAAGTACCACAGTTCAGGCCTACTTTTTTATTGCCCTTCTGCTGAAATGAATTCCTTCTTTGATTGGTAACTTTATGACCCAAACAGTAATGCTTATTTCAAAACAACTTGCTCGGATATCAAATTTATTTTTCCTTTATTGCATTTATTTCGGGGGAAATCTGGAAAAACAAATTTTAAAATTGTTTACCAAACAAAAAAATGTTTTCTTCTTTCAGTTCGATGTAGATATTTACTCTAAAAATGATTGTTTCTTAAAACTGTTTTAATTTTGTATACGATTTATAATAATTACAAATTAAATAAGAAATGAGGACACAAAGAAATAATGTGTTATAAAAGAAGATGCAGTACTTAAGATGAATAAAGATGCATTAAGATGTTCCAGCCTCGTTGATAAAAAAATATTAACAAAAATAATATATACAAGAGCGCAGAAGGTTTGACGGATTTGCTAAAAGCTTTAAAAACGTGACATGACCAAATAAATGAAAATCTTGAAGAGCGAAGAATAAAAAGCCTTTATAATAGAAGAAAATGAAGGACGAGATGTATGGGCATGGCTGAAGGGAATGATGTGTGCTAAGATAGAACGAAGTATTGATCTTTTCTCTCTGTTTACTCCAACAGGTATATGAAGAAATGGGGATCATAACGGCTGATTTTGTCTCATAAAGTAAGAAAGGTGAATTGAATATAACAACAGGAAATATTGAATCCTCTTCAATGGTTTTTGGTTCGATTCCCGATAGAGCCCAAAGCTGGGTCCCAATGTGGGTAGAGTTCGCCGGGCTATAATACTCGCTCTTCTATTTATTTAACACTTTTATTGCAAATACAATCTGGTAGGCTTATTGCCAGACGGCAATCTCTTCCAACCAACCAGACAAAAGTAAATGAACCAAGTTACGTGGTCACATAAATCATTCAAATGACTATCTATCCCCACGAAATCCATGAACATATACGTGAGCACATGCCCACGAACCCCACAAAGACGGACAGTCACCCGAACATTATTTTTCATATAAAGTGAGATATCATCAATCAAAAGGAAAGGAAGCGATGGTGGAGAGGAAAGGAAAAGAAAAATCAGGCATGAAACACGTTATTTTACTGACTATGGTGAGGCAGACGCCACACCATTAGACGATGGGAAAGGAAAGGGTACTTACAGATGGTGGATGTGCATGGGGTCATACAATGGGCTGAGCTCTGCCTGCACCTAGACGCTGGAGCTTCGTTCGGGCTGAAAGTATGAGTAGGCACCTCACGGCGAACAAAAACACTTATTGTAACACACACGTTGGTAATGAGTATTGGTTGCTATTTTTCCGGTTTCGGTGTCCGCTGTCACTCGGATGACGGTCCGTGCCCCACTGGTCGCGATGCGATTTCGTTCTTTTTTACTCAAATTGTAATTTTAACTCGGGTACGCAACAATATCACACGCGACATGGTCGAGAGCGAGAATAGAGTGGAACAACATTTTACGTCACGACGTTTTGGCGTGAACAGACTAGAAATTAACCCTCCGATTAGTGACAAGGTCCCTGGGGACGTTTTCGATTTTTGTTTGCTCACAACTTTCTCTTTGTATATTTTAAAAACGTGATGCTGCATGTATTCCAAAAAAAAAACATGCTGAAGCGATTAAAATCGGTTTCAAAGCGGTAAAATCACTCGTTCGTGTTTTATTACGGTTTGAAAACATTTAGTACGGGGATCAGGTACAAGATCTTTAGGGACCTTATACCTAACTTGTACCATTATTGACAGAAATCGTAAATTAATTGTGTTTGCTGTGCCGAAGAATAATAAATCGGTCCTGCTGTTGTATACAATGCATTATAGTTGTAAGGTAGATAGTGAAACCGATAAGTGAAAGCCAATGGTCATTTTGGACTACAATGCCCATAAATCTGGGGTGGACACAATGGATCAGATGCTTGGCACTTATTCATGCAAACGTTCAACGAATCGTTGGCCGCTTGCAATGTTCTACAACATGATAGATATTGCTGCATTGACCGCATCCGTAATTTACGATGAGATGAAGCCTGTTCAAAAAACAGACAAGCGACGTTCGTTTTTGCAATTGTTGACGAAACAATTAGCAATTTCAAATATCAAAGAACGAGCCACCAATACACGCATAATGTGCTATCCCGAAATTCAAATTGCTATGGAAGCATTTGATGTAAAGGTAACGTTGAAATTGAATATTGAAACGCACAAACATAGAAATAACATTTTTTTTATATTTTCCGGCAGTAGCAAGACTAACATCAGGAGCTGCACCTTCATTTGCAACTTATATCGTGCGCAAAACCAGATCATATTGCTATACCTGCAATAAAGCGGTTTGTGCTGAGCATTCAGCATTATTGTATCGGTGCGATACCTGCATTCTTGCGTTAGCTATCCATAGTTATATCGTGCGCAGAACGGACGCCAGCGCAAAACACACCTGCATCAAGACACACCTGCATGATGATAATACCATACAATTTTTTGACGGTCCCTAGAGACCTTGTCACTTTTTTAACGTCGCCGGGACTGTCACCGATCGGAGGGTTAAGAGGTTTTTCAGTCGCTTCTTAAAGCATGCCAAGAACGTGTGTGTGTATGTGTGCTAGGATAGAATGAAAAAGAAAGCTATGCTTTCTGACTAACTCACATGGCTTGATGGGTTTAAGTATGACAAATTTAATATTCTTATGTCAAAAAAATAAGATTGCTTATAAGGATCTCACTCAAACCTGTTCCAGCTTTATCTAACTTAACCGCTTCGCTTCTATTCTCCAACTCCTGGAATACATTTGTGGTCTTGTTCCTTCTCAACTAGTCTTGTAGATTCTACTCTCTGTATTTGAAGCTTGTAGTTTTTGTTCCCTTTGATATGACGATGACAGATGACCGAGATGATAAAAGGCTTGTATTATATCTAGCGATTTACGGTTTAGTCAAAAATGAAAAAATATATAATTTTCATAGTTTATTTATATAAGTTAGGGTCACATAAAAAGTTTATTACAATTTGTATCAAATTAAGGACTAGATCTTAGAAATAACAATTCCATAGTTGTCCCAATCAATGAAATGGCTACCCATGTATAATATTTGCTTCAATATTGTTTATATTGTAGTTAAGACATTAACATTGTGGAGGTTTAACCCTTCCTTCCCTGTGATGTGTAACTAGTACACATTGATTCTAAAAACTTTAATATCTCTGTAAATATAATAAATACTGGGTTCAGATTTTAGGTATTCCTCCGTAATACATTTACGCCTTGAATGAAAAAATAACATTAATAATAATTAGCACTTATCGGCCACATCAGAGATATTTTGTGAAAATCGGGAATAAATTCATCAATACAATCAAACGTGTGCCAGTGTGTGACTTAGGTATATTAATTCTAAAAAACCGCTATGGGTGAGGAAGCGACGCTATTCACGTCTCACTATCACTCTACTTCGGTATATGGGAACACAAGAAATATAATCTCAGTTAGCAATTGTGTTTCTTCCTTCGAGGTATAACAATCCGAGACCGAGTCCCATCTCAGCTCTCAGTAGCTCTAGGGCAACCATTTGAGATGGTCTCTTCTTTAGCACAGGTGGTGTTTAGGTGGTTCTTTCTGAGCACAGGAAGAGAAAGGTTAAAGAGATTATAATTTGTTTTATCAAACAATGGTCATTCCATTTTATGTCATGTATTTGCTTCTACATTCAATCTGGAACGAGTCTTGCTTTTTTTTCCAGTTAAAGCCGAACATCCAGTTTTGCGCAAATAAGATGAGGCGATTTTAACAGAAAAGAGTATTATGGAATAAATTCAACTTTTTATAAGTACTTAATTCATTTTAGCGGCCCCCAGGCTGCACACCGGTGCTCTAGAAGATGAACCGCGAGTTGATGAGGTTGGCTTTTAGGCTGTTAAGATGGCACTACCCCTTACTCCCTCAATTGGGGAGATGTTATGAGATGAGCCCAGACCTTTTAATAGAGTCTGTCATAAAAGTATTTTCTTGGAAATTGTCTTAAGATACAATATATTTTTAATTTCAGGATATATGAACATACTGTGTAGCCATTAATATACCTATATTTATTATTATAATAATGTAATTGTATGATTATTGAAGCTGTTAACGTAGAATCAGATAATTGAAGAGATAATTGTAATTTATTTTTAACAAACACTGTTTATTCCACTTTTTTATGACGGTATAACCCTACCGGTTTCAAGGCTTTCACCTCATCTTCAGGGGAGCGTAAACAAGACTAAATGCTGTTCGGACTGGTACCGATATAGTAAAACCAAATCAGGCCAAGAATCAGTGGAAAGTGCTAAAAAAACATGGCTTAACAAAGAAATCAAACAGTGTCATATACAAAAGAACGTCTTACAAAATTATATAAAACTTTTACATACAGAACTCATTCATTGTTTGCATCCGGTTGAGTGGGACCTTTTTAACGATTATGTGTATGAATCTGTCAGTGCATTTGGATCGAAAAAGAAAAAAACTCTGGATAAAAAACTAAATAAATTAAAATGTGACCAGATTAACGGAATACCTAACATTAACACAAGCGACAAAAGTCAAGATTTAAAATTCGCAGAAAAAGTGTTTAACCTATCGAACCATAAATTTAGGGATGAAGAACTGGACCTTTTGTCAAAAGGGCTCAAATATTCCCTAATTCAAAAAAATGTTCCCAACCAAATAGAGCAGCTCGCTGTGGACGCTGTTGCACTTCTTCGTAATGAGGACAAAAATGTGCAATACAAGTGTGCAGCCGACATCAAGAAATCCATCGCCATGTGTCAAGTGAATAACATCGCCCGGAAGGAACTAGCCACGGCCATGAACATCAAAAAGACTTTGAAAGATAATAATTTAACATTAACCAAGGCAGACAAAGGTGAATCAATAGTTATATTTCATAGAAAGGATTATGAAGAAAAAGTCCTAGAATTTCTGAATAACAATAAATTTCAAGTAATAAAAACCAGCCCTTTAAATTCTCTGCAGACTAAAGTAAAATCCGTCCTTAAAAATTGTAGCTCCATCATGAACCAAAATTTTAAAAAGAATTTGTGTATAATGAATCCACAAATACCGCAATTATATGGCTTAGCCAAATTACACAAAAACAATATACCTATAAGACCTGTAGTCTCATATAACCAGGCACCAACCTATAAAATATGTAAGTTTGTCAAAGAACAGTTTTATAATCTTACCCAATTTAAAGCTGAATACTCAATCAAAAACTCATTGGAATTAATTGATAAATTAAAAAACATAGAAATGCCTCATAATGCAAAACTGGTATCCTTTGATGTCACTAACCTATATCCAAGCATACCAGGTTGGAGATCCTTAGAGCTCGCAAAAAATATCATAAATGACAAAAGTAAGGACCTTGTTAAAAATTCGGAATTGATTTCACTGATGGACTTATGCATCAAACAAAATTATTTTAACTTCAACAATAAAATATATAAACAAACGAATGGTTTAGCTATTGGCTCACCGTTGTCTCCCCTTCTCAGTGAAATATTTATGAACTATTTTGAAAAATGTATCTTTAGAAGTAAGTTTAAGCTAACCAAAAATGTTTTGTGCTGGTTTAGGTATGCAGATGACATTCTTTGTGTTTGGACGGGTACCGATAGACAATTACACCATTTTCTTAAATATTTAAATTCTATAGAAAGTTTTATAAAATTTACATTAGAAACAGAACAGGACGGAAAATTAAATTTCTTGGACCTAACATTATCTCGGAAAAAAGGCACATTTGACTTTGATATATATAGGAAAAATACTTATTCAGACTCTATAATACCAGCAACTTCTAACCATCCTAATAATCATAAATTCGCCGCCTTTAACTGTATGCTTCATAGATTGCTCAGTGTCCCATTAACCGACGACAAATTTAAAAAGGAATTAATAACCATCAAAAAAATTGCTACAAATAATGGCTATCCTGGAAGCCTCATTGATTCACTTTTAAAAAACAAAACAAAAAAGAAACTTATAAAAGACTATATATTTAACGACACCTATAAGCATACCTATAAATGGAGCAAAGTCCTATTTATAAAAAATATATCAAATGAAATAACCAAAAATATTCCAAGTCACATAAAGCCAGCTTTTTACATTAACTTTAATCTCCGGAAACTCTTATTTAATGGGAAAGGCAAAAATGGAATACTTAACAACAGCGGTGTGTATAAACTTTTATGTGCTGACTGTGATAATTTCTATATAGGAAAGACAGGAAGATCTTTTGAAAAGAGATTTCGTGAACACCAATCTGCTTTAACAAATCCTCTAATTTATTCTGAAATGGCTAATCATTGTCACCGTGAGAATCATACTTTTTCTATCGATGATGCCAAATTCTTACATATTAGCGGCAACGGAAATAGATTGGACAGACTAGAGGCCTAGAAATTTCTAAGTCGGTACACCGATCAGAGCATCTGTTGAATAGTTATCTCCCCAAAATCTCCCCGCTCTTGGCCGAAATTATACCTAGCCTTCCTCTCACCCCTCCCGCCTCCATCCGTTGAAGCGTCTATATCGGTACCAGTCCGAACAGCATTTAGTCTTGTTTACGCTCCCCTGAAGATGAGGTGAAAGCCTTGAAACCGGTAGGGTTATACCGTCATAAAAAAGTGGAATAAACAGTGTTTGTTAAAAATAAATTACAATGTCTTTAAACCTCCACAACGTTAATGCCTTAACTATAAACAACATATTGAAGAAATATTGTGTGGGATAAGAACGGTGGGCTAAGTTGTAAGATATGTGAAAGAAGATAGTTGGTAAAATTTAAATGGGAAAGGTAAAAAGTATTAGAAACAGAAGAGCATGTATGACGAGATCGTTAGATGTAGACGAAACGAACGTCGTATGAATGAATAGAAACGTGTCAAGACCTGCTCTCTCTGCCTATCTCAAAAGGAACATTTAATGATAAAATAAATATTTGCACGTATAAAGTATGTTTTGTTATTCTTATAAAATACAAGAATATATTAAAAATTTAAGTTCATTTCTTTTAGCGAAATACGAGTACTAAGGTAGAATTTCATAGTGAATCAAATAAAAAAGCTACATTACTTCTGGTTTTTTTAAGTACTTAAAAACTTTAGTAATCTCACGAGAGTTGAATGTGTTTTTTCCTCAACTCAAGTATTTGTTCAACTTTACAACATTCAATGGGAATAGTTAAACCTATCATTTAGTTATTTCTCATTTCCGCTTCTAGCGTGGAAAATATTCTCAAAAACTCGTGCTTAAATTAATTATTATCAACGTGCAATATATTGTATTGTTTTATGTTTTCATTATATATCGCACAACCGCACGGGTGTGTAACTATGTGGAAATCTCTTACAACCAATGATAAATAAGTATAAGAGGTCTCGTAAGTAAAAACTAGACTAGATTTTTTTTTAAAATTGTGTACCAACGGGAATGAAACCCACAACCCTCGCGATTAACGGGAATCGAAAACAGTTGTTTTACCAAAGAAACTACAGAAGTCTTCAGAATATTCAGAAATATGAGATATTCACAGTTGTTTACTATACGTGATTCGAGGTGCGAATCTGAAATATTTTTTCCAATCAAAGATTATGTTGTCAAATATATTATTGCAATTTCTAATAAAACTGAAACCGACATTTTTACAGAATAATAATAATAATAATTATCATTACCATCTTACTAGCATTTCCCTATTTATTTGGAATCTGCGTGACGAGTCGCCTCTCTCCATCGTCCTCTGTCCCATGATGTCACCATCTCATCAGTCAGCTTTAGATAATTGATATATCGGTTAATACAATACTTCAAAAGTTTCCTCAGATAACTAATTTCTATTTTTCCAAGGGCTTGCATTTCCTGTGTGCAGTTTCTCACATATACAACTGGTTTGCATTGTACATGTTCATACCGCCGAAGCCTTGCTTCTCTGAATTTCAGCGAGATGGGAAACTTTCATGGAACCGTTCAGATGTTATTCTGATTATATCTTACTCCTTTCTAAAATGCAATTTACCCACTAGATTGTACTGTATACGATATATAGTAATCTGAGATTTATTGCTCATTCATAGTTTAATTTTTTTTACATATTCTCATGTCAATTAAATGTATGGCAGTTAAACTTCGACCAAGTAAGAAGAAGGATAAGAGTAGGATGAATGTTGTAAAGAGAGAATCACAGAGGTGCATGGTCACGCTGTAACACACTGGACTTCCGTGCGGAGGGTCGTCGGTTCGAACCCCGCGCTGTGCTACTCTTCTCGAACGACACAGCCACTTTTTTCCGCCTAGTGTTCAATGGCACGATGAGTTCGGTCATATCTATTCTTAAAAATAAAAAAAAGAAGAAACGTGCACTAAGAAAAAAAAATTAGAATGTCAGTGTGTGAAAGAAGACAGATTTTGGAAATCAGAAATTATGAAATGAACTAGATTTTGAAAAATATAAGATTGTGCATGTCAAGATGTAATAATATGAAAGAGGCAAAGATTGTGTGCTCGGATATAATTTCTCTATAGGTGTCTCGGCCTACCCTGCAAGAGCACGGTGTGATTAAAGTATATGTAAATAATGTTATAAATTTCGCCCTTGTAGCAAGGCTAAAAAAACTGATATTTTTGTGAAATCAAAAAAAAAAACTATACATTTTCTGTCTTTGACATAAAACAGTAAATTTCTTTACTACACATATATACTCGTATATCCTGATCGATACAATAATTTTCCGATCGCTACGGTGATTAGCGCTCTGATCGAGATGTTATCGCTTCCTGAGCGCTGCCGACATAAACATCGAGAAAACGAGGCAGTTTTTTATTGTGTACATATGTACTCGTACGTGTCGTTGATTACCGAAAAACAGTAATTTGTTCGCTTTGACATGACACACTGCCAACGTGGCGTGGAGTCGCGTGTGAACAGGATATAAGGCAGTGCTAACACTTATAATGAGGGGACGTAACACATACATCAGAAATCTCTTGAATATTTTGGTTTTTCTTTGGAATAGAATGAAATTGAATGGAAAACATGAATTAAAAAAAAAATCAACATGTCGAACACCGTTCGGGTATCCAACCACGAGGATAAATCGAGGGATATGAAAGAAAAAAATTTTTTTTATAGGTATTGCATGTTGAAGGGGATAAATAAAGAAATTTATAGTTGAAGACATGAAAAATGGAGACTTAAAAACACATTAATCATTAAAAAAATCAATAATATATAGCATCATATTATCAAATGACAAAAAATACAGAGAAAAATAAAGGAATATAGGAAAGAACGATCCCCGCTGTAACACAGATTTTTTTAAATAGGATTGCAGTCTGGTTAACACTTAGGGCCTATAAAAACATATTTCTGGTTGGTTGGAAGAGATTGCCACACGGCAATAAACTCGCCAGGTTAAAAAAAACGATAATATAGCAGTTATAGAGAAAAATATTTCGTTTAGTTTTTTTATTAACTTTTTGCTGTAAACAGTGAAGTCAGGCGAGCTTTTTGCCATGTAACACATCTTCCAACCGACCATAATTATGTTTACCGTTCCTTCCCTGTAATGTGTAACTAGTACATATTGTTTTTAAAAACTTTAATATCTCTATAAATATAATTAATACTGGGTTCAGATGTGAGGTATTCCTCCTTAATACATTTACGCATGAATGAAAAAATAATATTAATAATAATTAGCACTTATCGGCCACATCAGAGATATTTTGTGAAAATCGGGAATAAATTCACCAATACAATCAAACGTGTGCCAGTGTGTGACGTATGTATATTCTTTCTAAAAAACCGCTATGGGTGAGAAGTAACGCTATTCACGCCTCACTCTTATTCTACTTCGGTATATGGGAATGCAAGAAATAGAATCGCAGTTCGCTCGCTTCTCTTGCTTCAGTACCACGCTTCAGTTGTCACTTTGCCCGTTTTGTGAACGTCGGCTGATGGTTTTTTTCATGTTTTCAGAAATTAAATTTCAATTATTATCACTTTTGACTTTAAATTAAATTCAAATTTAAATAATTTAAGCGATTGGCTATGAATACTATACGAATATTTTTCTGATTTTAAACCGCTCATTTTTACATGTTTTGATGTGTATTAAATACGCAGCACCGGAACGCACGGGTGTTTTTAGCACAGGAATGGAAAGGTTAAAAAACAGGCTTACACAAACCAGACTGGAATCGTTTTTAAAACCAATTTGGGTTCCATCGGAAATCTCATCCACAACCTCCGAATCAGAAGACAGGCATCTTACCGACTTAGCCACAAGAGTTGCCAGTGAAGATATTTCGTTATTCAAGAGATATATAATATTTTTTCGTCATTATTTGAAGCAATGTAGCGAGAGTAAAAGTCATGTGACTTAATCTTCTTCTTGATGAAAATATTGATGAATATCTCTTATGAAAGAAAACTTAGAGCTAAGCAAAGTCGAACCATCTTCGCATCACAGATTATGAAAATAAAGTGGTGATGATATGTCAATTTTAAACAATATCAGTGACAAACACGGATGAGCAAAAAAACTGTGTTAGTGAATACTTTTTTCATAATTTTTTTATATTACTCTTCTTCTAAAACATTCTGTAGACTAATTGAATTGTCTGTAACTGCAGGATTGTCCTGTGATGCTGAGCTCCAGCTATCTCTCCATCGTTTTGGGGGTCTCCCTGGCGGACGCCGTCCATCCGGCACCCCATGCAGAGCTATGTATGGAGTTGTTGTGGAATTCATTCTCTGTACATGTTGGTACCAGTATCGTCGACGCTGTCGTCCCCATCTGACCACATCTTAGACCTCTCGGATTGTTGTGTTCCTTACACGATCACGCAAAGTTTTCCCAGCAATAGCGCGCGTTCTCATTTCCGTTGTGCTTAGCATACTTTTTGTCCTAACAGTGTCCGCCCTCGCTTCGATTCCATATGTGAGAATAGGTCGCACACAGGTCTAATAAATGCGTACCTTGCTATCCGTTCTCATATCTTTATTCCTCTATCTGACATCTCTCAGGCAGCCTGCCACAACTGCAGCTTTATCTACCTGAGGCCTTACTTCTCTGGGGAGGTCATGAGAGCGGAGCAGTTCACTGCCAAGATATCTGAACTGGGCTGCTTGTTCAATTGGCTCGTCATGTACTAAAATTCTGCACTCTAGTGGGTCTTTGGAGAATGTCATACACTTTGTTTTTGCTACGGAGATAATCATATTGTACTCTGAGCAGGATTCATCGATCTTTGTGAGCATTCTCTGTAAGTCATTTTTATTTTCAGCTATGAGTGTAGTGTCGTCAGCATAACAGAGAATTCCCACCCATTCCCTTTTTATATCACTGCATATTTCTATTCATTTTTCGTATTATGGTTGGTATGTTTGTATGGATTTTATTTTATTTATTTTACACATGACAAAAAATACGCATGATTTGCAAAAAAACACAGGTTATATTGTTTGGACACACAATTTTTATGGATCTGGGTTTGTTGTTTTTCATTTGTCGTGTCCTCAGTTAGCTAGGTTTTTGCCTGTATCTCACTGAAGACATATAGCATGAAAAAATAAATCGATACTTTTTTCCGATTTTTAAATATATAAAACCCTGTTGCACATTCCCACATTGACAGTGAATATCATTTTCTATTCGTGATTTTACCAATCAACTTTTCTCTTTTTTTTTGCTAAGTCAATCTGAGATTATATTTGTTGGTTTACTTTTTTTTGCTATTTATTAATTTTCTGTTCTTTCTTTTCTTAATCTACATGTACAAGGGTGTAAAATATCTGGTGGCATGTATGGTATATCGACCGGGGAATGTTACGAAATGAGCCCAGACCTTTTGATAGCTTCTCTCTTAAATGTATTTTCTCCTATTTATCTTTAGATATTATGTGCGATTTCAAAATATATTTATTCTATGTCGTTATCAATAAACCCACATTTATTTCTTTATTTATATGGTTGACAGTTACACCGATTTAGGTTAAAATAATTGAACAATTACCTTGACTTGTGAAGTCTTTGAAAAGCTTGAACTCAACTTGGTGATCATTTTTCTGGTATAATTAATTGGTTTATTCGTATATATTCTTGTTCATCAAATTGTATATATCCTTCTTAATACTATATATTCTTCATGATTGTTTTTTTGTCTATGTCTTTCTTGATAAAATTGTATATATCCTTCTTGATTGGTTTTCGTATTCGTTTAATAAAATTAGATAAACCTTTCTTGATATATTCTTCTTAATTGGTTTTCGTATATATCCTTCTTGATAAATTTTTTCGTATATACCCTTCTTAATAAAATTACAAAGCAAAAACGATCTTTTTCTTTTTATCGTACCAAAGGTACTGATTCCTTAAATCATGACCACTTTGGTGCAAAACACCTAGCTAACTCGGGCGCCGTAGCAAGTTTGCTTGAACAACTTACCACTCCAATTCCTAAGTATTACTATTTCTGCTATCAGTCCAAAAAAATTAGTTTTACAGAGAGCAATGTGTCGTTGATTCGAATTTGGCTAACTCCATCGGTTGTAAATCGGAAAACAATTAATTTGATATTAGAAGTTTTTAAACCCTTATAATTTTTTAAAATTTTATTCAATGACATTATTTTTAAAGTAAACTTACTACTTTGAATCAAGAGGCCATAGTTTTCTTTCCATTAGATTTATTGAGGTTGACTGGAATTGATCTGGTACTATCAATTTGACTGAATTTAAACACGGTTCTTGGCAATTATAACAGTTAATATCAATTTACTACTTTGAATCAAGAGGCCATAGTTTTCTTTCCATTAGATTTATTGAGGTTGACTGGAATTGATCTGGTTCTATCAATTTGACTGAATTTAAACACGGTTCTTGGCAATTATAACAGTTAATATCAATTTACTACTTTGAATCAAGAGGCCATAGTTTTCTTTCCATTAGATTTATTGAGGTTGACTGGAATTGATCTGGTACTATCAATTTGACTGAATTTAAACACGGTTCTTGGCAATTATAACAGTTAATATCAATTTACTACTTTGAATCAAGAGGCCATAGTTTTCTTTCCATTAGATTTATTGAGGTTGACTGGAATTGATCTGGTACTATCAATTTGACTGAATTTAAACACGGTTCTTGGCAATTATAACAGTTAATATCAATTTACTACTTTGAATCAAGAGGCCATAGTTTTCTTTCCATTAGATTTATTGAGGTTGACTGGAATTGATCTGGTTCTATCAATTTGACTGAATTTAAAAACGGTTCTTGGCAATTATAACAGTTAATATCAATTTACTACTTTGAATCAAGAGGCCATAGTTTTCTTTCCATTAGATTTATTGAGGTTGACTGGAATTGATCTGGTTCTATCAATTTGACTGAATTTAAACACGGCTCTTGGCAATTATAGCAGTTAATATCAATTTAAAAAATAACCGTAACTTATATATAAAAACAGTTATTATTTAAAACATTCAGAGTGAAATGAAGGGTTAAGAATCAAACTTTTTTAAAGAAAAATTTCGCCTAGCCTGTTTGACTCTTTCCATAATTAGAGTTGTGTATTTTTTCTGTGTTCTTCTCGCCGGAAGAAAAAAAAGTAATAGTTTTCGAAGTGCTTTGCAATGAGGGATGAAGGACACAGCCCCCCACTATTCAGGTGACGTGCCAGACACGAGCTTACAACGCTCCGGCGAATTAATATTTTTCAGCGCGCTTGATTAAGGCGACTCTGCCTTTTATGTTGCCAGTCTCTACCCCTACTATTAAATGCAGCCTTGCTCGACATGGCGCAACGTTCCGTGTGTTTTGCAAATGGTATTAGTTTTAAACTAGGTTATTCGCTCTACTTTGCGAGCTTTACAATTAAAAATATAGAAGTTACGAAAGTTCATAATTTTTTTTCTTCTAATATGTATAGCTTAAAACTTAAACGGTGAACTATAAATCTGTCATCATACTAAACTCTAGCACATGAATGCTAATTTTGGATTCCCTACAGACGACACATTGGGGCACTCGAAAATGTCAGCAGAGGTACCTCAGGCAAATAACGCTCGCGTTGTTCTTGACACGTGACTCGCATATCTGAATATGGACCCCCAAAAATATCTTCCTTGGTAAGCCTACGGAAAATAGAAGAAAACATTATATAAAATATATAAAAACGTACGGCATGAGATGATTAAAAACATTAAAGCTTAGCGGAACTGGGAGCAATGGAGAAAGAAGTCCCAATGCAAAAAGGAGACACAGGTAAAATGCAATTACTGAAGCTCCTTGATTTCTATGCAAAAATATGTCTATCACAGATTAACCTGCAAAGTCATGGTTTTGCACTCATGTGACACCTAAGTCATATTATGCGGCACCAAAGTTATCTTATGTGACACTAAAGTTATATTATGTTGCACCAAAATTATGGTTTTCACTTATGTGGCACCAAAGTCATCTTATGCGGCACCAAAGTTATCTTATGTGACACCAAAGTTATCTAATGTGGAACCCAAGCCAAGTACACTAATACATCATATTTTATTGTGCTATCTGTTATATTCGTCCTCTTTAATGGTAATTTGTTATAAAATAACTATAAAAAAGTCTTTGGAAACACAAATAATGTGATAAAGTGACAGTTATGCCAATTTTTCAGTAAGTATACGTCGACATAACCAAACCAAATAATGAACCAAAACATTCCAAGTCACATAGAGCCAGCTTTTTACACAAATTTTAATCTCCGGAAACTCTTATTTAATGGGAAAGGCAAAAATGAAGTATTTAGCAACAGTGGTGTGTATAAACTTTTATGTGCTGACTGTGATAATTTATATATAGGAAAGACAGGAAAATCTTTTGTAAAGAGATTTCGTAAACACAAATCCGCCTTAACAAATCCTCTAATTTATTCTGAAATGGCTAACCATTGTCACCGTGAAAACCATACTTTTTCTATCGATGATGCCAAATTCTTACATATCAGTAGTAACGGAAATAAATTGGACAGATTAGAGTCCCTAGAAATTTCTAAGTCAGTACATCGATCCGAACATCTGATAAACAGTTATATCCCAAAAATCTCTCCGCTCTTGGCGAAATCGTCCCATGTCTCCCTTACCCCTCAGTCCCCAACCATTGAAGCGTGTATATCCGTACCAGTTCGAACAGAATTTAGTCTTGTTTGTGCTTTCCTGAAGATGAGGTGAAAGCCTTGAAACCGGTTGGGTTATACCGTTACAAAAAAGTGGAATAAACAATGTTTGATAAATATGAATTACAATGAACCATTTTATTTTTCTTAAAATTCTACTGTTGGCAAAAATGTATACAGTACACCTGGGTGGATTTGTTGTCATATTATTGTAGTTAATATTCGAATTAGTATATGGAAAACTATCGTACCTTAGCATTGAGAAAAATTTACAAAGATGTTTCATAGGACGACTATCATGGCTTGGTTGATAAGACGCTGGTATTCTATCCGAGGGAGGGTATAGCTCTACAAGAGTTGTATGACTATCCGAGGGAGGGTATAGCTCTACAAGAGTTGTATGACTATCCGAGGGAGGGTATAGCTCTACAAGAGTTGTATGATTATCCGAAGAAGGGTATAGCTCTACAAGAGTTGTATGACTATCCGAGGGAGGGTATAGCTCTACAAGAGTTGTATGACTATCCGAGGGAGAGTATAGCTCTACAAGAGTTGTATGACTATCCGAGGGAGGGTATAGCTCTACAAGAGTTATATAACTATATGAAAAAGAGAAATATATAACTTAGCCAAGATATAACTTAATAACATTTACGTAAATTCAATAGAAATGTTTAGATTTCGTAAGACAACATTGAAGTAATTTTATTAAATATATTCATAAAAAGATAATAAATATAGTGATGCACAGAGAAAAACCTTTCTTCAAAAGCGATTGTACTCAGGATTTGAACCAATAATAATTGATACATTGAATTTAAAACATAATATAAATACATTATTTGAACGTAAGGATAGCAAAATTATAGCTGAAACTTTCAGACTAGGTACTTTTGCATCTGCATATGTTTATAAGAATATATTTCGTAAAAAAAATGCTGAAAACTTTAGAAGAAAATACGAACTACCTCGAAACTTTTGTATTTTAATATTCCGATAGGTGATAAAAATACATTCAGCTTAAATATTATTAAAAATAAACGTTATCGATCGAATCAATGGCGTTTCATGGCTGCACCAAACACAAATCGACGACGACATGAGAGATAGCGTGTTACCCTGCAGGGCTACCGAGTAGGGTAGAACGTTGCGTTGTACGAGTGGAGGGCTGCGGTTAGGCATTGTAAGGCCTCGGCACGGAGCTGCGGCGAGAGGGTGGATTCTGGTAAGGATCTCGAGAGTCAAGGAGACCGCTGCACCATCAACATGCACAGTGATTCAATATTTCGTTTCGAGTAAAATATGTATTTACTTATATGTTTAATAACATTTACTATATAGTCCTTAGATTTATATTTATTTAACTTATTTGTATATACAGAGTCAACAGCATATACCATAAATCAATCCGCAAGATGAAGACATGAAAGTATAAGCGGAGAATGAATACAAAGTATGTTTAGCAAATTGTAAATAAAAAAAGCACTGTGTCTAGCAGAACCGTGAACGATAAGGAAGAAGGGGAGAAAAATAATAGATTTATTTAAGATTTAATGTCGAATGTGGATGCTCCGCATTCCATGGACCACAAGGCATACAAACGTCTCTAATCCAAGCATGATAAAGACTTTTTATAAGATGGACAAACCACGTAGCAAAAAAAACCCATCCAGATTACACTGTTAACTCTTCCTTCCCTGTCATGTGTAACTAGTACACATTGCTTGTAAAAACTTGAATATCTATAAATATAATAAATACTAGGTTCAGATTTAAGGTATTCCTCCGTAATACATTTACGCATTGAATGAAAAAATAACATTAATAATAATTAGCACTTATCGGCTACATCAGAGATCTTTTGTGAAAAAGGGAATAAATTTACCAATACAATCAAACGTGTGCCAGTATGTGACGTAGGTATATTCATTTAAAAAAAACCACTATGGGTGAGGAAGCGACGCTATTCACGTCTCACTCTCACTCTACTTCGGTATATGGGAATGCAAGAAATAGAATCTCAGTTCACTCGATTCAGTAGCTCTCGGACATTCATTTGAGGTGGATTTTGTGAACGTCGGCCGATATTTTTTTTTTCATGTTTTTAGCAATTAAATTTCAATTATTGTATTATCATTTTTTATTTCAAATTTAATTAATTTCAGCGACTGGCTATGAATATTTATATTTATAGGTTTTCCAAGGTTTTCCAAAGTTCCTTTAACTGTCCCGCGATTCTAGAAGCAATAAGTTTATATGTACCCAATAAATATAGCCGTGCAAGGAATCACCCTTTGTTCTATATATCAACTTACAGGACAAATATCATGGCTAAACACTCAGTCACGCGTGGTATAGAGATATTGAACCAACTGAATGATACTGTTGATATATTCTCGGTACCGTCTAGCAGTATAAGAAGAATCCTGGCTGATAATAATCCTATCGAATAAGCTAACACTAGAGAAGCAGACCCTCTTTGTGTAACAGGAGAAATCAGTGCAAAGTGGATAAAAAAAAAAAAAGAAAAAAAAAATATTCTTATTTTTCCGATTTTAAATCGCTCATTTTTACATGTGTATTGATGAGTATTGAATACACGCGGATTTTTTTAAGCACAGGAAGGAAAAGGTTAATAAGAAAAGCGTTATAAAATACAATAATTCCACAATTTGAGTTAACAAATCGAATGATTAAAATTTAATCATCTGGGCTTGGTAATCATCGTCTATTTCTGTTACAGTCACAATCACAACATACACCTAGTAAAGTTAATCAACAATAAGTCAATAAGATTGTAGCGTGTGTCCTAGTAGGACGTGCTGATGATGTTGATGTTGACATCTCTGTATTCGCTTTAGTCGAATTCTGTGTTCTTTTTCGTTCGGGGTCATCAATTTAGCGGGATGCTTAATTTGATACGTCGTGATGATTTTGATTTGTTTGTATTTAAAATAAAATACGTCAATTCAGGAATGCGATAAAAGTGAGAGTGAATAGTCGGTAAATAATAAACAGAAATGAATGGTCAAGCGAATAATAACAAGTGCTCTTTATTCAACGATAAGTAGGTATATATAGAATTTCAGAACGGGACGCGCGACTGCGTCCGCGGTATATCTTGATCTCACTCCTGCGCGTGCTGAGGCGATCAGAAACGCTGCGTATAATACAGTGGGTAGGATATTTATTGTCGAAACGGCGAGACGGCGTGATATGTTCTCTTTCTACCTTGGAATGCGATGTAAATATTATTTGCGTGTAAACAGTGTTGACGTTTCTGGTATGTGACAATTGTAGATATCCAGAGGTTGATTCATCGGTCGTTGACCCTGGATGTTAACAATATTTAGGGACGTGGGTACCCTACAAGATGAAAGCTATAACTTTCTCGAAACGTCAGCTTTTTGAGTCACAAGAGTATTAATTCCAAGAAACTCTGTATACACCCAGTCAGTTAATTGTGTAAAAAAATATGAGTTATTTTGACATCTCAATAAAAAAAACCAATATAAAAAAAAGGTTAAACTTTTTCATTTACATTTGTAAATTTAACAATGTGCAGAGAATAAAATTTAAAGCAACAAACGAATGTTTCTTTAGAATTCATCTTTCAAGCATATTAGCGTGTGAAAAATGAAAAAAAAAACTGTTTAAGATACCGGTTGTATTTTGATTTCGGATTCGTTAAATATATCGCAAGGGAAATTTATTAGGCCAGCGGGACCTTCTCTCTGTAAGGCTCTGCCCACCGATATAATGGGGCAGATCACGCGAGCATACGGGACATAAATCATACAAGCTGACCCTGAAACTCGGGTTGAAAGCTGAAGAAAATCCCTCTCTGAAAAAAGGGGACATTCCATAGTTATCGACACTTTTTGAAAAAAAATTTATTCAATAGTTATGAATATATAATACAGCTCTCTGCTGAATATTTGGTTTTAACAATGTTTTTTTGCTTAAGTAAATGTTTATAATTTGTTTTATAAAACACTGTTTGTTTTCCTCTCACAATAATTGTAAGACTAACAATTTCCAAATTGTCCCCTCATCATCAGGAGAACACCAATTAATGATTATTTGTACTTTCCTGATTTTATTGTATTGTTTAACACTTTCGTTCTAAACAGCACAACCTGGCGGGTTTATTGATACGTAGTAATTTCTTTCTACTAACAAGAAATATGTTAAAGAGGCCTTAAGTAAAACCAGATTCCAACGGGAATCAAACTCGCATCTCCAAGTCAGAAGACAGGCGTTTTACCAACTATGTCACGGGAGTTGTCAATGTTCTGCGGGCCAGTGTTCCGCGGATTCGATGTTACGCGGATTAGCTTAAAACTGGTAGGACCATACCATTATCTTGAATGGAAAAAAACAGTGTTTTTTTAACCCTTCCTTCCCTGTGATGTGTAACTAGTACACATCGCTTCTATAAACTTAAATATCTCTATAAATATAATAAATACTGGGTTCAAATTTTAGGTATTTCTTCGTAATACATATTCAGCACTTATCGGCCACATCAGAAATATTTTGTGAAAATCGGGAATAAATTCACCAATACAATCAAACATGTGCCGGTGTGTGACGTTATAATTCTATAAAAACCGCTATGGGTGAGGAAGCGACGCTATTCACGTCTCACTCTCACTCTACTTCGATATATGGGAACGCAAGAAAAAAAATTCAGTTTGCTGTTGTTTCTTCCTTCGAGATATAACATACAGTGTTAGACCATCTCAACTCTCAGTAGCTCTAGGGCATCCAGTTGATGTGGTCTTTTTACCCGTTTTGTGAACGTCGGTCGATGTTTTTTCATGGTTTCAGCAATTAAATTAAAAATATTATCACTTTTGACTTCAAATTTAAATTATTCAAGCGATTGGCTATGAATATTTTTATTTTTCCGATTTTAAATCGCTCATTTTTACATGTGTTTTGAATACACAGCACCGGAACCCGCGGATTTTTTTAGCACAGGAAGGGAAAGGTTAAAAAAATTATTATATTTTCAATCTGTCGTGTTTAAGCCATAACTATAGAGTTAAAAGTTAATGTTTGTTTTATTTAGCTAATATAAAATGACAGCTAGTAGTGTTTATTTTAAAACATATATGTTGTTTTAAACAATTAACCCAATCATTTTAAAGCACATTAATACATATTAACACTAATTCTGAACATCACCAAGGATTAATCTACGAAAAATTCGATCACTTCTGGTTACTTTAATGTTTCTCGATAAATCATGCCAATGATCTACAACTTTAGTTTTAAAAATACTCCCGCTGTATTAGCAGTTAGTAAATGTGAAATTACAAGCTTGAAATTCTCTAAGACAGGGTTGTGTGTTCTTTTGACCAAATAACAAAGACATTTGGTGAATTCTAATTTGATTGTTTTACGCTTCGTTAGAATCAGTAGAACCTGCTATGTACTCGTAGCATTCTCTTCCAACCGAACTAAATTATGTCAACGAGGACTTAATTGAAAAAGATAATAACTTTTGGGTTGGTTGCCTTACCAACTTATACCATTTAGGTCATCCGTGATATGGATAGCAAAAATTCAATAAATATGCTAATATCGAGAATATAAAAATCCTGAGAATAAAGGATCTTTGAAACTATGAGCAATTTCTTAGATGAAGAAAGAATGGGTCTAAAATAAACATTCTAGCTGAAGAGAACCTCGGGACAGAAGGAAGAAACATGTGTAGCAAAAATAATGTCATTAGTGTATTAACAAAGTTTTTTATTGTTAAAAATTCTAATGTGGTATTCCACAAAGTTTTCTCGCAACTTGAAAAAACACTTTTTTTTACCAAAAACCGCATTTACGAAGATCAACATATAATGCAAAATTTAAATTAATTGTTCTCGTATTTCTTGATCGAAGCTACAAGAGATGATGCTTAACTGTAGTTTTTACCCCTTAAACTCCCCATACTTTTCACGAAGCTAGCCCCATACAAAAGTTATTATGATGGCCTGTGGAATTGGTGGGCGGAGAAATATGGTTAAGCTATAAAAATAAACCTTAAATCACCTCCAGATTATCTAATAACACGTATTTTGACTGCGTATTTATCGTTTCAAATCATTAAAGATATAAAAAATACAAAATAATGCAGAATGTAAAAATAAAAAGAAAGTTTATATAGCGCCCTTTCGAGAGCAAATTATACTAAAGGTTGACTTGGGACTCGAACTCACTAACATTTGCAGATTTTAATATTACAAAATAAATCTACGAGTACAGAAACAAATCTATATACGTCGTTTATATTGTTTATAGTTAAGGTATTAACGTCGTAGAGGTTTAAAGACATTGTAATTTGTTTTATCAAACACCGTTTATTCCACTTTTTGTAACGGTATAACCCTATCGGTTTCAAGGCTTTCACCTCATCTTCAAGGGAGCAAAAACAAGTCTTGTCTGTGCTCCCCTGAAGATGAGGTGAAAGCCTTGAAACCGGTAGGGTTATACCGTTACAAAAAGCTGAATAAACAGTGTTTGATAAAACAAATTACAAAACTGTATAAGTTGAGTGTCAGGAAAGAAAGGTGGTGCTTCAATATAAAAACTATTCCGTTTTCAATGCCAAACCCTTCTTCTTTTAATTATATAGCTCCTGAAGAACTGTTGTTTTCATTATTTAAAAAAAAATATTTGAAAACTCTTATAACACAAGAAATTAATCGAGATTGTTACAGAAAACATAAAATTTATAAACAGTGCTAAGGATTCAAATCGCAATAATCAGTGTTTATTTCCCAAATCCTAATTTTCAGTACTTGCCAGTATTTGAAAAACTAACTAACTTATTCCTCAGTCTCAGTCTTTTGAAATATGATTGTGTTGAACTATCCAGTTTTATATTTTACCATACACCCACATTCGAGTAAGCTATCGTATTGTACTCTTGGGACATACTTACCATTAGGTTATGGAAGCCGATGTTACTTTTTTTATCACACTTCCATGCTATTCAGTACAACTTGGCAGGTTTATTTTTATACGGCAATCTCTTCCAACTATGCAAACTTTTTTTTTTCAAGGTCCCAACGGGAATCGAACTCGCAAACTCTAGCCTGAGAGACGTTTACCGACTAGGTCACGAAGACAGTTTCAGTAGACACAAGAGGAGGAGAAATGAGATACTTCTTAGTGTAGCTGCGCTAAAACAAACATGTCTTCTAAGAGAGCGAGAGAGAACAAATAAATCAATACAGCTGAAGGTAAGTTGCTTAATAAAAAAATACAAGATCAATTGCTACGACCCTCAAGCGATTGAATACCGAAAAAAGACAATCTACAGCTGCTAGACAAAATAATACTTAACAACCCCTCCCTCACGCCTTGAAAATTGCCGGTAGACCGCCTCAACCAAACCAACCTTCAGCCTATAGTTAAGGTTCCATATTACAGAGACACCCGCCAGGTTGTTCCTTACTAATGATTTGTATAATACTCGTATTATCAATGACGACAAATGATCTTGTGGTTCTCATCCCAGCATCCTTAAAAATCCCGGCAATCTCAAATGAGCATTCATGATGACACTGTTCCATTCCTGATGATCTTGAGTATATTATCTATAGTTTCTCTAAACTTCTAGTCTTCTTAAGTTTATTAAAAGTCAGTTCAACAGTCTTTGCGTGGGCTGACTAAGTGGTCTGACTTAAGCTTAGATTTTCACTTCCAGCTGGTTTTATATAGTATAGTAAAACTTAGTGGGTTGATTTCCATATGCCAATCTCTTTCAACCATCCAGAAATAAAATATGCTAAAGAGACCTTAAAGGAAAAATAAAATGATGACTTTTTAAATTAGCTTACAACGAAAATCAAACCAACGTCCTCTGGTTTAGAAGACCGACACCTTAAAATGAACACAGGCCACGGAAAGAACACAATTTAGTATTTTATTCCGACTAGGAGTGTTTTTGCAAGTACGACAGGCTAGTATCACCGAGATCCCCGGTGAAAATCATTTTTGACCATAACATTTGATGACTTTTCCCAATATACAAATAATAAGAATATTTTCCGCCCCACTATCCAACAAAAAGAATAGAAAAGTTTTTTGGATATCATTGATAATCATATCCAAATTCTCATCATGGAGTTTTATGGAACTGAGAAAATCGTCTAGAATTGTACATGAAACACGAAATGATGAGACAACACGGGCATATACCATAGTTCCCACCGCAAGACTCCTGCCATTGGGATGGTCAACAGCTCGTCCTACATTGGTGGGGTATATCTCGGCCGTAGGAATGTTTGTGTGATGAGCCTGGACCTTTTAAAGTATTCTCTCTTAAATGTTTTTTTTTGTCATCTATTAATTTTCTGTGTTTTTTTTACCTTCTTGTTCAACATATTCAAGGATGTGGGCTGAAAAACATCTGGTGTCCCCGTGGCTGGACTCGTCTTATATTGGTGGGGTGTATCTTGGCCGGGGGGATGTTATTAGATGAGCTTTTGATAGCTTCTATTTTTTAATGTATTATCTTTTTAATGTGTTCTTGAAACGTGTCGAAATGTATTATGTACATACTATGTTGCTATCAATAACCCTGTATTTATTTATTTACTCAGTGATGACATGCTACGATTCAGTGAGGTTATCTAGGGGTGAAAATAATCGGACTTATTTCAGTACATGACATGCTACGGTTCGGTGAAACTCTCTAGGGGTGGAAAGAATCGTACTTCTTTCAAAATTAAAAGACAAAACGATAAAAAAAAATGATAATAAAAAAAGTGTAACTAAGTAATGAAAGTGTAGAGGCATTATAATCTCGCACAAAACTTTATACTTACATATGCATACCATGATACCGTCTTCCTGTCGGGGTAGACAGAGAGGAGAAGGTGCCAGCATTTCTTATAGCGACAAATATATTTCGCCTCTTCTACATCCATATACATTCTCATACAGATTTCATTCTTTCAAAATATCATACACTTAATCTAATAATATAAGGTCTTCCTCGATCACGCCTTACACTCAAATGTGCACTGTTTGTTTGTTTTTTTAGCCTTTTTTTCTTCATTTGACCAAAATTTATCTTGTAAAAAGTATACCGAGGTCGTCTAAAGAAAATTAGATTTTCCATATGCATCACAAACAACGAAAATGAAAGAAACATATCGATGGGGAATTGATGCTTAGATATTGTGTTGGCGACATATGTTATTTCTACCTGGGGCTGTTGCGCGGGTACAAATTAATCTATTTTAGAGGATCTGTGAGTATAGAATAACCTTCATGGCCTAGTCCGTAAGACATAAGAAATTTCCACACAGCCATGAATCTGCTGGGTTTAACTTTACTTTAGAATAATCTAATACAATACAAAATAAGGACAGACTTAAGACTTTAGTTTAAAACCCAGATTCTCTTATCTGTGTATGGCGTATTCTCTAGTTCCTTGGCAACGTCACTGCAGAGATTATAGTAAGCAGCCTTAAGATATGTTACTTGTTGTCTTACTTAAACTTGACTTCAAATTATTTGGTAATTGACTTTTTAATTTGATAACTGACCGCTCTGTCCATCCTGTCGGGGTAGGCAGAGCGGTCAACTTTCCTATTTCGATACACATTCTTCCCCTCTTCTACATCCATGCATACACCTTCTCAACTCCAATAGTTTATCTGACTTTGCATTTCCTATAATTTTAATATATCGCTAGGATTTATTTTCACACAATAAAAAAAAAAAACAAAACAAGACAGCATTTTTAAATAAAAACAAATTGAGATAAAAGTCAATGATCATACGACAACAAGAAAAATTGAGATAAATTTCAATGATCATACGACAACAAGAAAAATTGAGATAAAAGTCAATGATCATACGACAACAAGAAAAATTTAGATAAAAGTCAATGATCACACGACAACAAGAAAAATTGAGATAAAAGTCAATGATCATACGACAACAAGAAAAATTGAGATAGAAGTCAATGATCATACGATAACAAGAAAAATTGAGATAAAAGTCAATTATCATCCGACAACAAGAAAAATTGAGATAAAAGTCAATGATCATACGACAACAAGAAAAATTGGGATAAAAGTCAATGAACATACAACAAGAAAAATTGTCACAGCATTAAAGTCTTCCTCTTCTAAGTTTACTGCTTACACATGCACTGCGTGTTTGTTTTAGTCTTTATTTCATACCTTTACCATCTGAGAGTCTTCTTCTTCATAGTCACACCATACATTCTTCGAAGTGCACGTATTTCCACAGCATTTATTTGGCTCTTTTCAGTCTTGTTCCACGCCCACGTTTCACTCCTATCAGCATTGGTACCAAAATGCTTTTGTGGATCCTTGGTAGATTTTCATAGTATCTGAATCAAGCATATATGTTTTGGCAACCCATTAACTTTGTTTCATACAAAGCCAATGGGGTCGCAAAATATTCATACTGCTTAAACAATGACACGCATGGCAACTAATGAAATGTTCACCATCCCTAGAGTTAAAACCTCTTTTGCCCAAAGGCAATATGCTTATTTGGCTCCCATTACATACAATGGCGTGCCGACTTCAATAAAAGTAAAGGTAGGAAAACCATTTAGACAGTCGATCGGAGCGTGGTTGTTATTGCGACAGGATTTTGAGTACTTGGGCTTTCAGGATGAATGACGAGTGGAAAGGATTTATGTGAGCTCGTGAGTGTGGGTCTCTTCTTGTTGTTTTAATTTTGGTTGTTTTTGTATTTGTGTTTCTGTGTGTTTTTCTTTTTTTCTTCTTTTTTTTTGTTTTGAATTTGTTTTGATTTTTATTCTTATGATTGTGTGCGGTATATTGTGGGATGAATATTTTTGGTTTTTTCTGGAGTGATAATGTGTGAGGAGTTGAGTTTCGCAAGATGTTTCCAGTTGTAGATGAGTGTCACTGTTTGTCAGGTTGATGAGAGCGTGCAACGGGGTTTTTGTGTTATCAAAAATCGGAAAGAAGTATCGATTTATTTTTTCATGCTAAATATCCTCAGTGAGATACAGGCAAAAGCCTAGTTTACTGGGGATACGACAAATGAAAGTCAACAAACCCAGATCCATTAAAATTATATGTCCAAATCAAATAACCTGTTGTTTTTTCTCAAATTGTGTATATTTCTTGTCATGTGTAATAATAAAAAAATAAATAAAATATTTGCAGATTTTTTAATAGGCAATCCAATACAACCATTGACGAAATACTGGTATGCTTAAAAGTGTAAATATTTATCTGGAAGGAGGGGGGAAAAAAGATTGAACTATCTGTGAATATTCCAAATGTAATTTTTTTCTATGAAAATTATGAACGAAATCCCAATACATATTCATGAATTCGATTATTTACAACACTAGAGAGAATAGAGGCATTTTCAGTCTGCGGTGAAGAGCTCGGATCTCAGCCTTGGCTAGTAGTAGAACCTCACTACATGGCGTTGACCTTTACTGGAGGAAGTCCTGACGTTCTCTCAACTCTCAACTCTTACTCTCTACCGTCTCTGATCTAGTAATATCCTACACTGCACCAATTACATGAATTGTATATTGATGAATCGATTTACATTTGTTTTTATTTCTTCAACGTTTTGGTTTAATTTTTTTGGATTTTCAAATGTTTGTATAACATAATCGTTTATTATGCACATGTTAAGTTTTGTCCTTTCATTTCTCCAAATTGTTTTTTTATATTTAAACATCTTTGAATAGGGTTTTGATTCATATTGCTGAGATGAATTGTGTTTTTGTTAACGCATTGAGTGGATGAGTTATTCAAGTGAATTTTTCCTTTTTTTAATGAATTTTAGTGTGCGTTTGCTGTTTTTTTTTTCAGAGTACTTGCATGCATGGAACACAGCCCCGGATCTTGGTCTGCTGTGTGCTTTTATTTATTTATTAAACATTTTTAATGCAAATACAATCTGGTGGGCTTATTGCCAGGCGGCAATCTCTTCCAACCAACCAGACAAAAGTAAATGAAGCAAGTTACGTGGTCACATAAATCATTCAAATGACTATCCATTCCCACGAAATCCATAAACATATCTCCACAATCCAAAACACGATCTCCAAAAAGACGGGCAGTCACCCGAACATTATTTTTCATATAAAATGAAATATCATCAATCAAAAGGAAAGGAAGGGATGGTGGAGAGGAAAGGAAAAGAAAAATCAGGAATGAAACACGTTATTTTACTAACTAGAAATTAAGAGGTTTTTCAGTCGCTTCTTAAAGCTAATGAAAATTGCTTTTCTATGTTGGGTGCGTTCATGCTTATTTTGATTACACTTTTGTTTGAATCAATGTTTATACTCTGTTATATCTTATGTTTTGTATTGATGCACACAATAAATTTTATATATTTCATTTTCACTATCAAAATTAACGGTAAGAATATAAAAATATTGATATTTTCTCCCCCGGTTTATTCTTTTTTTCATTTTTCCTGTGTTTACCGACCGAAGTTTTTGAAAATAAAAAAAGTCAGCTGATCATAATAAAATTATGGTGCCAAAAATGTGATAAATTGAAGACAAATGCGGTAGATATGAGAGAGTTGCGAAGAATGTGTGAAAAAATAGTTTATGATGGAATACAAAATGAAGACGTAACGCAAAAAATAGTAGATTAAAATAAGATACAGCACTTTTGACGGGTAAAAATCATTGAGATGGTTCAGCTACGTTGAAACTACGGTGAATGTAATATGTTGTCCCTAGAAATTTTTAAGTCAGTAAATCGATCCAAACATCTGGTGAACAGTTATATCCTAAAAATCTCTCCGCTCTTGGCCGAAATCGTCCCATGCCTCCCTCACCCCTCAGCCCCCAACCGTTGAAGCGTGTATATCGGTACCAGTTTGAAGAGAATTAAGTCTTGTTTGTGCTCCCCTGAAGATGAGGTGAAAGCCTTGAAACCGGTAGGGTTATACCGTTACAAACAAGTGGAATAAACAGTGTTTGATAAAAATAAATTACGATTAATGTAATATTTTCAAATGGTATCTGTTCGAGTAGATTGAATGCGATGTTGAAAGAAAAGCAGTCGAGTGTATATAATATGAAAACGAACTGAGTATTTTCTAAGAGGCACAATTGGAAGCCCATAATGGAATTCTGACCCCAACTTATGGAAAACGATAAAATTAGGTATACGTGTATACGACAGAAATGAGAGAACTGCGTAGAATGTGCGGAAATTATTGTATGAGAAGTAAGATATTGGGAATTATTGTATAGGAAAGTAAGATATTGGAAAAAATACGAAGTAAAAGAAAATACAATACTTAATTTGACAAAAGCAGCATTTACATTGTTCGGTCATGCAGAAATATTAAATGTATTATTTATGGTTAAGTCATTAACACTGTGGAGGTTTAAAAACATTGTAATTTGTTTTATCAAACACTGTTTATTCCACTTTTTGTAACGGTATAGTCTTAACATCTTCATTTCTTATTTTATCGTGCATGGTTTTTTTCATATTAATTTTACAGTGCAACGACCTCGTCTCTGCCACACTTACGTTGTTTTCATGCCTTTACTTTAAAGTCATAAAGTCAATGACTGAAATCTTAAACTGAATTACAGTAAATAAGAAAACACACTTCACACATTAGCACCACTTTAGTAACTGTCGAGATTATGTAATAGTGTATCGGTGCGTACTTTATTCAATTGTCATATTTTATACAATTAGGTATACGAATTCATAAGTATAAAGCTTCAGTCTACCGAAACATTGACAGGTGAAGGGAGAGGGTAGATTGAGGGTGAATTCCAAATCACTAACTTTATAAGCAATCGAAGTGAAAAATTCTAAGTGAACATCTTATTTCTCTAAATACCTACCTACAAAGGGCAGTGGTTCATAAACAAGGAGGCGCGAAGTTTGATTTATAATTAAAACAAACATTTATGATTAAAACGCTGATTTATTCGTACGGTTTTCATCAAAATGTCAGAATTGATAATATAATATAAACAAATTAAATAGCGTGGACGAGATATGTCAGGTTAAGAACCATTAAAGTAGGTACAAGTATAATACACATCGGGCTTAAGAAAGAGACTGTCGGCCATAATCGGCTAACTTTGGCTTTGTAGAGCGTCGTCTCTGTCTCTAGAACGCTTGATAACGACTGACAATTCGCGACGGAACACGTGTATGACTGACAGATACGACTCTCCAGAAAACCAAAATTAGCCAATTATGGTCGACAGTCTCTTTCTTAACACTAGCCACCCTATGATGGATAGTGAGTGACCAGGACTTACATAATAAAATAATTTTATAGCTAATAACAAAAAAAAAAACCTAGCAGATTTTGCATAATTTTAATTTAAAATATACATTTTTCACTGGATGCTGAGCGTCCAGCACAGTGGCTGGCGGAATTGTTTAGCACAGTAAGGCAAGTGTTAAGCCCGATGTGTATTACTTACCGCCGCGTACTTAAAAGTAACTCACAGTCCACCTTTATACTTGTTTGAAATACTATCGCACTTGGACAGGCGATAAAAGTCGTACACATATGGCGCGTGTGAGTATTATTACACACATTTTTTTTAAGTTTTAACAAGTGTGCTCAAACAATGACACGATAGTTATTTAAATGAGTTTGGCATCACTTTATTGAACTCCATAATTAATATAAAATTAAAACACGGTTCTTCGTTTTATTAAACTTAATTAATTTCAAATCGCATTGCATTTAAACATTTGCTGTGTCATCATCAGGTTCTTGATTACTTAATTGATGATGACACAACAAGTGTTGAAATGCATTGTGATTTGCAATTAATAAAGGGGAATAAAACTAAATAACCATGTTTTAATTTTATATTAAATATACAATAGTTCATTTTCAACGTATTGACCCATCACAGCAGGGTTACCTACTCTTTTTTCATTTACATTATAGATATTTTCAATTCTCTATTATGACATGTTTAGTTCTGTCAATATACTTCTTGAATTTCAGTGCCTCCTTTTTAAAAATGTTTGTAAACGCATCAAGTTTTCGATGTTTATACGAGTACTCGTATGCCCTCATAGGCTACGAGTAAAAGTCTAATTAACTGGAGATACGAGAAATTAATGAAAATAACTCAGATTCTAGTAAATTAGGTGTACCCTTTTTTAAAGTAACGTGTTTTTATTTTCTATTTTGTTTTATTTTTCATAAGCGTTGTATTCATACAATAACTTTTAATGCAAAAGGTAAACAAATCTAATTTATCATAAAGTCACTCCAACGCACGTTCGGAAATTCGGCATTAAAAAATATACATATATACTCGTAGATTCAATGTAAAGAGTCTTTCAAGATGAGCGGTTTTTTTTAAATTTTTGGATAAAACACAGATGGCGTCGCGAACTTGCCTGGGTCTTATGAGAAATGTCATACATTTAGTGTAATGTATGACATTTATAAAAATGGGGTCGTATACAATACAACAACGCGTTCGAATTGTTGAACTATTTTATGTATTGTAATCTCCGGAAACGGTGATGTTGATTGGCCACCAAGATCATGTGATCTGACACCGTTGGACTATTTTCTCTGGAGTTACGTGAAAAGTCAGGTCTATAAGAATGACCCCCGATCAATTCCTGAGCTGAAGGACGAAATTATTCGCATTATTGGTGAGTAAGAACCGCAATTATGCCAAAATGTTATCGAAAATTTTGACAAAAGAGTGGACATCTGTGGAGCTGGACGAGGTGGACGTTTGTGCGGATATTGTTTTTTATGTTTAAATGTCATACATTATACTTCAATGACCAATAAAAAGTTTTTTGAAATCAAAACGAATAGTGTGTTTTATTCAAGAATTTAAAAAACATTATTAAAAAGCCGCTCAATTTGAAAGACCCATTCTAACATATATATGGTAAATACCGCCAATTTGATAGACACATTATAACATATACTCGTATATGGTAAATACCGCAAATTTAAAAGACCGATTATAACATATATGTTATATGGTAAATACCGCAAACACATTTTTTTAAAAATATTTTCGACTCATCAGTTTTTGTAATTGGGTCTTCATCAAATGTCAATATCTGTACGTATGCTACAATTGAGATAAAGCAGGTGTTAAATAGACAATATTTTGACATACATGCATACTATCACTATTTGGGGTAGGCGAAGATGATAAAGCTCTGGACATTTCTAACTCTACACATATTCTTAGTCTCTTATATATCCAAACACCTTCTCAAACAAATACTACTATTTATCTGACTTTCTACATTTCATTTTATCAGAACATCATTCATTTGACTCAACCAGACTTCCCTTAGTCTGTCTCACACGCCTTCCAATCACTTTTTGAATAACTGTTTCGTTACTCTTTTTTTTTTTATTACACATCACCTCTTCTTCAAATTAATTAACCTTTCACTTCCTGTGCTAAAAAAATTCGCTCGTTCCGGTGCTGTGTATTCAATACACATGTAAACATGAGTGACTTAATATCGGTAAAATAAGAATATTCACAGCCAATCACTCAAATTAATTAAATTTGAAGTCAAAAGTGATAATAATTAAACATTAAATTGCTGAAAACATGAAAAAAACATCGGCCGACGTTCACAAAACGGGCGAAGAGACCACGTCAAATGGATGCCCGAAAGCTACTGAAGCGAAAGAAGCGGGCAAACTGAGATTCCATTTCTTGCGTTCCCATATACCGAAGTAGAGCGAGAGTGAGACGTGAATAGCGTCGTTTCCTCACCCATAGCAGTTTTTTAGAATAAATATACCTACGTCACACACTGCCACACGTTTGATTGTATTGGTGAATTTATTCCCGATTTTCACACAATATCTCTGATGTGGCCGATAAGTGCTGATTATTATTAATATATTTTTTTCATTCAATGCGTAAATGTATTACGGAGGAAAAGCTAAAATCTGAACCCAGTATTTATTATATTTATAGAGATATTAAAGTTTTTAGAAGCAATGTGTACTAGTTACACATCACAGGGAAGGAAGGGTTAACACATCAGCCTTAAGTTTACAATATTTAAATGCTTCCACAAAACACCTTAAAATGCTATTCTACTTTCTTCTTAATAAATGAGTCCACAATTCACCTTTAACTTTATTTACTTGATTCTGTATTGTCGAAAATATATGATTTGGTGAATCTTGAAGATAGGGGTGCGCTAGGGCCTCAGCAGGGGTTGATTGATGCGTTGGCGATGTGATGTTGGCACGAAGGTCCAAAAAGTTTACTGAAGCAAATTTATAAATAGACAATAATTTTCCTTATCATTTGTTGAGTAAAATGTATGGTATTTTTTCGGTCATTAAAAAATAGAAACACATATATAATTATGCCGTATCCTAAAAGCGCTAGGTAGAAAGGAGAGAGCGCCAGACAAACTTATCGCGACACACGTTAATCGGCTCTTCTACATCGTAACAGCTTCTCATGCAGCTCTTATAACTTGTCTGACTTTTTATATGTCGTTTTGTTTGAATAATTTCTTTGATCTTTCTATACCCCTCTTCTACTCACGTTTGCACTATATATGTATTTGTTTTAGTGTCCAAACCATCTAAAAGTACTCTACTTTCTCTCTTTCTCTTACTCAGCACATCAGTTCTAAGTTCACAATCATCGTTAATCACATCATTCCGTATTCATACTTTGTCACCACGTGTATTTCTTCTAAGTGCACGCATTCAACCAGCATTTTATCATTTTAAATAAATACATTTATAAATTTTAATTAATGATTGCTCATGAATACAAAATGACACTGCGTATTGTTTATAGTTAAGGCATTATTAATATTGTGGAGGTTTAAATACATTTTAATTTGTTTTATCAAACACTGTTGATTAAACTTTTTATAACGGTATAACCCTACCGTTTTTGTATAACTCTTAGTCTTGTTTGTGCTCCCTGATGATAAGGTGAAAGTCTTAACACTAGAAGGGTTATACCGTTACAAAAAAATAGAATAAATAGTGTTTGATTAAACAAATTACAAATATAAACACTATCATAAATTATACACAAAAAATATCAGCAAGGAATGCGTACATGCATACTACCTACCACATTTGTAATACAAGCATGTGATAGGCCAGGGCTTAGGAGGCCTAGTGCCTTAACCTTTCCTTCCCTGTGTTGGGTATCTTCTACACGTTGCTTCTAATAATCATCAATATCTCTATAAATATAATAAATACAAGGTTAAGATTTTAGGTATTCCTCCATAATATATTTACGCACTGATTTAAAAAATAATATTAATAATAATCAGAATTTATCGACTACATCGAGGTGTTTTGTAAACATCGAAAACAAATTCGCATTTAAACGCGGCGAGTGCCTCGTCTTGACGATAGGTGAATAGTATGCGGGAAGCGCGACACTATATTCGCATCTCACTCTTGCATACTAGACTGAATTGCGAGAACCTGAATTGCCTCAATGTCGCAAGCATTAAGCGTAAGCGCCGGGGTATGCGACTGACGTTCCGCGCCATAAGTGGCTTCTAAACTTGCAAATAGGTTAGACGTACGCCCGTTCCGTGAGCGTTTTTTAATGTTTTCAGATGGTTTTTTAATGTTTTCATCAAATAAATCTCAATTATTATAATTTTTAACTTCAAATATAATTAATTAAGGGGATTATCTATGAATGTTCTTATTTTTCCGATTTAAAATCGCTAACTTTTTATTGCGTACTCACTACCTAACACCGTAACACGCGTATTATTTTTATCACCGTAAGGGAAGGGTTAAACAAACAAAAAAAAATATCTGTGGAAAAATAAGAACGGATATATGTGGAATTGTTCGTATAGTGCATTCACTAATGACACTTAAAAAACAGATTATAGAAATTTCCCCATATTGATGGAAATCCTGAAAAGTTGAAGAGAAAAAAAACGAGTCTATTCAGCAACTTACAATTCATATCGTTTTAATAGAAATACGAACTATAGAGTTCAATTAAAGACAAAAATCCCCCATTTTCCGTATATTGAGAACCACTCGACAGATCTATGATGCAGTGCAGCGCAACACTTCATTACTAACTTCATATTCTTGCCCTGATACTTAAAAATCTGATATACGAGGCATATCCAGAAACTAAGTGTACTGAATTTTTGTAGGTTACAATTTTTTTTATTTAAACCAAAAAATTACGTGGTTACCGTAGTACATATGTAAGCTATTTTTCGACATAGTCGCCATTCCTCTCAATTCAGGTGGTGAAGCGGGGTATCAACTTTTTGATGCCTTCCTCGAAGTAGTTTCCCGCCAACCCCTCCGTCCACTTCTCCACCTTCTTATTTACCTCCTCGTCGGTTGAAAACATTTTTCCACCCATGTACAGCTTCAGGGAGGTAAAGCGATAGTAATCTGAAGGTGCTAGGTCAGGGGAATGCGCGGGATGGTTCAGGACATCCCATTTAAACGAGGCGAGCAGTTCCTTCGTGGCGTTGGCCGTGTGTGGTCTTGCATTGTCGTGCAGCAGGCAGACTCCCTTTGTCAGCATGCCTCTCCTCTTGTTCTGAATCGCCCTCCGCAATTTTTTAGGGTCTCACAGTATCTTGCAGAGTTGATGGTCTCCCCTCGAGGCATATTTTCAATTAAAATTATGCCTTGACAGTCCCAAAACACGGATGCCATGATTTTCTTGGCTGAAATTGTGGTTTTGAACTTTTTGGCGGAGGGTGAAGAGGTGTGACGCCACTGTTGAGACTGCCTTTTGGTTTCTGGCGTGTAGTGTGCAACCCAAGTTTCATCTCCAGTAACGATGGAGCGGAGAAATTCATCTCCATGGAGTTTGCAGCGCCTCAAAAACTCTTGTCTTTTTACAAAATTTCTCACTTGGCAGGAGATTGGTTTGACATTTTTCACGAAACGTGTTGTCGCGTCGACACTTCTCAACGTACTGACCTCGAACCAGTCTCGTTGCGGAGGGGAAGGGTCAGGCTACACGGAAGTGTAGCCAAAATAAAATCCATCCGGTCGTGAGAGCCTCAGTACACTTACTTTCTGTATACGCCTCGTCTTTTGTCTTAAATACTCGGAATATTTGAATAGCTGAAACATTCACAGTCCGCGTTCACATTATAACACACTTAAACCCCAGGTGATTGATACCCATAACATGCGCAATTTCAACCGCGTTGTAATCTTAAAATACTTACCTCTAAAGATATGGTTGTATAGGCGAATATGATAAGTACCGGACATGTGATACTCATGGGCGATCATAAATGACGTGTGACACTCATGGGCGATCATAAGTGACATGTGATACTCATATGCGATGTAGAGGGGAAGCGCAGGGCTGGTTGGGAAACGCAGGGCTAGTGGGCAAAGATATATAAGAACAGTCTGCAAGCGTCACAGATTTATGGGGGAGGCGCGTGAAGACTGAGAGTTGATGGCGTAGGCCCGTGGAAGGTGGAGAGATATCTTTCTTGGGATTTTTTATGGCGTCTCAATAGCTAGACGTATGAGAAATAACATGCAGCAAAAATGCGTCAGCATTGCTAGGCAACTCAGCAGGGTCCACATGTCTGTGATATTGGCGGAAGGGAATGCGCATCTAGGTTCGAGCTGTTTTCTCACAAAATATCACATCATTGACGTGAAAGAGCATCTCAAGATTGACGTTAAAATGGCGAAGGAATAATCGACTACGAGGTCCAGCAACGGCGATTGACAATGATAATCTCAACAATCATATCAAAACATCAATTTACATCACGGCTCAGCCACATTACGAGTTGTTAAGGTGCGTATGTTACCTTCCATCCAAGGGTATAAAATTTGAATCCCGATGGTACCTGAAATAAAATAGTTCAAGTCTGTAAAATAGTTCTTGTGAAAACAAAACGCTTACGCGCTTGACATGTTGCGAGTGTTACTGCAAATTAATGTGCAGATTAGTATTCCATACACGTACAATGACAAACCGTGATTTCCGTGCCTACTCCTGGAACAATCAATGGGTCCGAAAAAAAAACGCTGTCTACGGACCATGAAGTTCAATACATCCAAATCACCAATTCAGTTATATTAAAGGAGGATCATACAGATTATTGAACAAATGTCATATGACCATATGAAGACCTTCAAAAGCTCTTCACTCCTTGTTCTATTCCTGTAAAAAAACATTTTGTCACCATTTTTTTAATGGCACTAGCCCTTCCTTCTCTGTGATGTGTAACTAGTACACATTACTTCTTAAAACTTTAATATTTCTATAAATGTAATAAATACTGGTTTCACATTTTAGGTGTTCCTCCGTAATACATTTACGCATTGAATGAAAAAAATAATATTAATAATAATTAGCACTTATCGGCCTCATCAGAGATATTTTGTGAAAATCGAGAATAAATTCACCAATACAATCAAACGTGTGCCAGTGTGTGACGTAGGTATATTCATTCTAAAAAAACCGCTATGGGTGAGGAAGCGACGCTATTCACGTCTCACTCTCACTCTACTTCGGTATATGAGAACGCAAAAAATAGAATCTCAGTTCGCTCGCTTCTCTCGCTCAGTAGGTCGGCGGCTTTCGGTAGAGGTGGTCACTTTGCCCGTTTTATGAACCTTGGCCGATGTTTTTTTATGTTTTTAGTAATTAAATTTCAATAATTATCAATCTTGACTTCAAATATTTCATTAATTTAAGCGATTGGCTACGAATATTCTTATTTTTACGATTTTAAAACGCTCATTTTTACATGTGTATTGAGGTTTTCTTTTTAGCACAGGAAGGGATAGGTTAAGTTAGAATTTTATGTATGAATGTATCAAAGGAAAGTTTATTTTAAAGTGAATGAATTACTTGTTAAGGTAACTCCTAGCATAGAGTTAAAACATATTTTGGGTAAATAATTTGTAGTTAAACGTTTACATTATACATTTTAAAATGGAGTGTGTTTTTGATGTGCGTGTGGAGAACTTTGTGAGATAGGCTATTGATTTCTCCGAAATTGTAAAGAACACCAAGACTTGACTCGCGTGGTACATACTTATAATATAATAACGTCTCACAACTTATCAAGTTGATGAGAGTATATGACACAGGTATCAAATAATTTATCAGCAATCAATAAAAAGCTTTAATTCTTTCGTGTTTATAACATGTCCTTGATAAGAAAAATACAGGTAAACATGTCCTTGATAAGAAAGATATAGGTAAAAGTTGTGTTTACTGAGAATAGATAAAATAAAAGGCTACAAGCCCAGATCTGTATAAATTGAGTGCCCCCTTAAAATTACTTGTTTTTTTTTGTATCGTTTCTCTTGTTTTCCATACTATGTGCGTAGTAAATTTTCATGTAAGTAAAAAAATAAATCTACTGTAGTCTTTTCAACTATTTAAAGACAAATGATCTCGACAGTGTACTCATTTTTAAAATTTTTTTTTTATTTATTCTTTAATCTAGATATGCGGATGTGTGGGATGGAATCCCCGCGATTCCCTTGTGGTCGGGCTTGCCCTACATTGGTGTGGTGTATCTCGGCCGAGGGAATGTTTGTGGGATGAGCCCGGACCTTTTAATGTCTTCTCTCTTGAATGCATTTTTTTTGTCATCTATTTATTTTCTGTGTTTTTTTTTTAGATTCTTGTTGTACGTGCTCAAGGGTGTGGGCTGAAAAACATCTAATGTCCCCGTAGCTGGGTTAGTCTTATATTGGTAGGGTGTATCTTGGCCGAGGGGATGTTATTAGATGAGCACAGACCTTTTGATTGCTTCTGTATTTAATATATTATCTGCAATTTATGTGTTTTAGAAGTGTTATTTAAATATATTTTGTACATACTATGTTGCTGTCAATAAACCTATATTTATTAATTTATTATTTATTTATGATTGTCAAGTAACAGCAAATCAGAAAGTTGAAGAGTCGCTTTAGAGTCCCGAAGTGGATCGAAGAAGTGGTGCGAGGAATGGCAGAGGGGTGGCAGAGGGTGTCATTAATTACCTAGCAAAGATATCTCCTTAGAAACTTTCTCTAGCGATCTGGAGAGGCCTACCGCCCTACACCTGCTGAATTTCAGGAACATTTGCGAAATTAATACCCCTTAATGTTTTAATTAAAATAAAATTCGCAAATTGGAAATTGTTCCCGGCCATAACGGCGTCCAATAATTTGACAGGAATTTCTGCGCCTCGAATATTTTTCCGCAGTCTCCCGTGGGATTTATGATGGAGTGGTAGTTTTTTTTGCTGAACTTTATTTTACAATGATTGAGTAGAAAAAAAAGGTGTCACCAAAAATATCAAAGTCATTTTTTATTATTTTAAACTCAATGAAAACGTTTAAAATAACGATAAATTTTTTTTTAACAAATAAAGGCCTTGGATAGTCTAAATCAATAGGTCGCGGTGTCAAAAATAAAACGTTGAACCTATTTAGTTATCAGTAAAATAAAAAAATTACCGTTTGCTAGTTCTATATCTGTATTTAACCCTTCCTTACCTATGATGTGTAACTAGTACACATTGCTTCTAAAATCTTTAATATCTCTACGAATATAAATATAATAAATACTGGGATCAGATTTTAGGTATTCATCCGTAATACATTTACGCATTGAATGAAAAAAATAATATAAATAATAATTAGCACTTATCGGCCACATCAGAGATATTTAGTGAAAATCGGGAATAAATTCACCAATACAATCAAACGTGTGCCAGTGTGTGACGTAGGTATATTCAATCTAAAAAATCGCTATGGGTGAGGAGTGGACGCTTTTCACGTCTCACTCTCACTCTTCTTCGGTATATGGGAACGCAAGAAATAGAATCTCAGTTTGCTCGCTTCTCCCGCTTCAGTAGCTCTCGAACAATGGTTTGAGGTGGTCTCTTCGTCCGTTTTGTGAACGTCGGCCGATGTTTTTTTCATGTTTTCAGCAATTAAATTTCAATTATTCTCACTTTTGACTTCAAATTTAATGAATTTAAGCGATTGACTATGAATATTCTTAATTTTCCGATTTTAAATCGCTCATTTCAACATGTGTATTGAATACAAAGCACTGGAATGCGCGGATTTTTTTAGCACAGGAAGAGAAAGTTTACTGATGTGGCCGATAAGTGCTAATTATTATTAATTTTATTTTTTTCATTCAATGCGTAAATGTATTACGGAGGAACACCTAAAATCTGATCCAGTATTTATTATATTTATAGAGATATTCAAGTTTTTAGAAGCATTGTGTACTAGTTACACATCACAGGGAAGGAAGGGTTAATGTAAGAACAAGTGTTACAAGATAGAAGACAGCATCTACACGTCATTAAAGTTTGAATTTCTAGAGGTATGTTTGGCTGTGACATACCTGACCATGCAAGGGAGTGGATGGCGCAGTGTCTGTCCATATACACAGTCTAACTCGTTCTGACCGGAAACTTTTAAACATTTTCCCTGAACTATTAGCAATGAGTATAAAGATAATGTTTCGTATTTTTACTTACCATCATTAGAAATGTTATTGAGGTCAATATGGGGACGTTGCTAAGCTTTACCTATACTCATCATCATCCTTGCCGAGCCTCGCAGTCGAGGATCCGCTCGCCACTCCAACGTCAGTTCTGAACCGTTCTCCCACGTCAATTGTGTGATCTTCTGTGAGAGAACAGCCCGATCCTAGATGCGCATTCCCTCTCGCAAATGCCACAGACATATGGACCCTGCGAAGCCGCTTGGCCATGTTGACGCATGTTCGCAGCGCGCAAACTGTTTCTCATACGTCTAGCCGCTGATACGCTATCAGCCCGAGAAAATACGGCTCATCAACACTCACGGTCCCGAGCCACCTGCTATCAGTTGTCAGGCATCCCCCATAAAGTAAGCGACTGTCATAGCGTTTCCTCTGGCCACCAATTCTTCGCTTGCGAACTATTTCCCCGTATAAGACGCGTTTTGGGAGTCTGTGATCGCTCATGCATATCACATGTCCGGTCCACCGCAATTTCGCCTTTACAACCATATCCTCTATAGGTTTACAGTTGGAGCGTTGCAGGACCGAAACATTTGTGCCACGGTCACTCCAGTGGATCCGAAGAATTCGGCGAAGGAAACGCTGGTGGAACATTTCAAGGTTTTGAGTGTGCGTTCTATAAGAAATCCAAGTCTCAGACCGATAGAGAAGCGTGGGGAGGATAACAGCCTTGTAGACTGATATCTTTGTAGACTGGGAGATGTCTCTGCTGTAGAACACTCTGTCATTCAATCTTGCAACAACCGCTGACGCACTCCTGATGCGACTCCTCAGATCATCATCAAGAGAAGAGTTCGAAGCCAGGATGCTGCGTAGATATGTATAGTAAGATACGTTCTCCAGTTGCATACCATTCCTTCGAATGTCCGGTGATTGAATCACCTTATTCCCTGCAGAACAGGCTATGTCAGCACCTGAGTTTTCTTAACATTTATTTCCAGGCCAAATATCTGATACACCTCTGTATATATATTGATGATGTCCCGAAGGTCTTCCTTTAGTATGATATGGCCATTGTATGGTAAAAAACCATCACTGAATAAATAAATAAGTGATGTATAAATACAAAAGCGTTTATTTTTTATTTTCCTGAAATAAAATGGAGTTTTATGAATTGAAAATCGATATCATTAATAGACTTCATTAGTGCTCATTCAAAACATTTATTACCAAATATTAGCCCTGTCACTAAGTTCAGCAATTAATGTTGATAAAAATGTGCCCGAAAGTAAAACTATTCTGAAAGAAAATTCAACGGAAATCAAGCACACTAAGCAATATGTACTCAGCAAGCATGCTGTCAAGTAGGCAATGGTGTTATTTGTTTTAAAATGAAACGTGTGCCTAATTTATAACTATATTTATGCCTAAATAAAATAACTGGAGAAGAATTGATGGTTAAAAACCGAAAACTTAATGGATTTTTCCAGAAAATTTAAATTACAATATTAATAAAATAACAATTTATAGAAAGCCGTTTAGAAAACAGACTTTCCCTAAGGACACTTGAACTCGGTATTCTGACCCACTTATATTGGCAGAAAAAAAAACTTGAATGCAAACTTAAAATGATGATGGACTTAGTCAAGAAATAAGTAACTTTCGGGCTACGTCATATGTTTAAAAAATCATATTTATTAGAAAATAGCAGAATTCCTAATAATGGAAGCAAAACTAAGAAGAAACTTTTGTGAATCTTTCAGTTTGTGATGCCATACAAGTCAGTAATTTCCCTGTCCACGTCTCATTCCCATACATCAAAGTTGTCACTTAAATACTGTTGTTAACAATTATCTTAAACTTTATATGATAACTTAAAGATATCCAATATATTTTCTGTTTTATTTTTCACAAACACCGTTAGTGTAAGCGAAATGTTTGTGAATTAATTAATTTGAAGCATTAATATGGCATCACATCGCTGGATTTTGGATGCATATTACTTTATCAAAAATATTATTATTAAAACTAAATTTGACTGAGAGTCTTGTCCCCAATATGTTTTTTTTTTTTATTAAACAAAGTAAATTATTATACAAACATTTGTCAAGGCTATACCTATATACACATTTATTACTTAACTAATCTTAATTATATGTTATAATTTATGCACTTACTTAATCTTATTTTCCTACGTATCATTTTATTTTATTTTTTCAATCTTAATATATGAGATCTTAGAAATAATTAACACCTACATACTACTCATAACTAGATAACAATTCTTACATTAATTATTTAGCAAAAACAAGTCCACTCGTTCAGGCTACTTGTATTCCATCACATTCACTCAGACCTTGGTCGACCGAGCTAATATGTTATTTAGCCATAGATTTGGAAAAAAAAACTACTGCTTCTAACAGAAACGGAAGTAACAAAGTAGGAGGAAACTAAATTCGTGTCAATTTGTATTTGTTTATTAATGGTGTCGGTATTCAATTCTATAAACTCTATTTTCAATTAGGAAAATTAAAATGAAACGCTTTAATAGTTCTGTATCATTTACATTTGCTGTTTCACGGAGCTAAGCTTCACCCGCAGCTTGATAAGGTAATTTTATTAAGAAACATGTGTCACTTATAAATAAATAAAGGATTTATATTGAACCACCAAAGCATTCTTAATTGTAATGATTTGTTTTTTTTTTCACATCATGAAATTCATTTATCACTTATGTATTATAGAATTATGGTTATATTTTCCAAATTTACTTTTTTGTTATTACGTATTTGTTATATGTAAATGTATGCCTTGTGGTATTGCATTGCATCACGTAGTGCAAATTTAATTTTATTTTAATGAGCGAGAAATAATTATGTGTATATTAGTATGTTTATTTCAATTTTTGATAAACATTAATATAAAAATAGAAATCATCAGTATTCTACAGCCATTTTCTTGTTGAATTATTTGTGCTTTTCCTTCTATGATTAAGGTGAACCTAAATTAAGGTGATAGTGTGAGCGTTAGTATAATAAAGTGCATTAAAAAATTAAACGGAATTAAAGAGAAATAAGTTCTACCTACTGATATTAATTTACAAATTAAACAGAATTAAAGAGAAATGAGTTCCACCTTTTGATATTAATTTACAAATTAAACGGAATTAATGAGAAACAAGTTCCACCTATTGATAATAATTTACAAATTAAACGGAATTAAAGAGAAATAAGTTCCACATGCTGATATTCATTAACAAATTAGACGGAATTAAAGATAAATAAGTTCCACCTAGGTTATTGATATTAATTTACAAATTAAACGGAATTAAAGATAAATAAGTTCCACCTATGTTATTGATATTAATTTAAAAATTAAACGGATTTAAAGAGAAATAAGGTCCACCTATTGATATTAATTTACAAATTAAACGGAATTAAAGATAAATAAGTTCCACCTATGTTATTGATATTAATTTACAAATTAAACGGAATTAAAGATAAATAAGTTCCACCTATGTTATTGATATTAATTTACAAATTAAACGGAATTAAAGATAAATAAGTTCCACCTATGTTATTGATATTAATTTACAAATTAAACGGATTTAAAGAGAAATAAGGTCCACCTATTGTTATTAATTTACAAATTAAACGGAATTAAAGAGAAATGAGTTCCACCTATTGATAATAATTTACAAATTAAACGGAATTAAAGATAAATAAGTTCCACCTATGTTATTGATATTAATTTAAAAATTAAACGGATTTAAAGAGAAATAAGGTCCACCTATTGATATTAATTTACAAATTAAACGGAATTAAAGATAAATAAGTTACACCTATGTTATTGATATTAATTTACAAATTAAACGGAATTAAAGATAAATAAGTTCCACCTATGTTATTGATATTAATTTACAAATTAAACGGAATTAAAGATAAATAAGTTCCACCTATGTTATTGATATTAATTTACAAATTAAACGGATTTAAAGAGAAATAAGGTCCACCTATGTTATTGATAATAATTTACAAATTAAACGGAATTAAAGATAAATTAGTTCCACCTATGTTATTGATATTAATTTACAAATTAAACGGAATTAAAGATAAATAAGTTCCACCTGTGTTATTGATATTAATTTACAAATTAAACGGAATTAAAGATAAATAAGTTCCACCTATGTAATTGATATTAATTTACAAATTAAACGGATTTAAAGAGAAATAAGGTCCACCTATTGTTATTAATTTACAAATTAAACGGAATTAAAGAGAAATGAGTTCCACCTATTGATATTAATTTACAAATTAAACGGAATTAAAGATAAATAAAATCCACCTATGTTATTGATATTAATTAACAAATTAAACGGAATTAAAGATAAATAAGTTCCACCTATGTTATTGATAATAATTTACAAATTAAACGGAATTAAAGATAAATAAGTTCCACCTATGTTATTGATATTAATTTACAAATTAAACGGATTAAAAGAGAAATAAGGTCCACCTATTGTTATTAATTTACAAATTAAACGGAATTAAAGAGAAATGAGTTCCACCTATTCATATTAATTTACAAATTAAACGGAATTAAAGATAAATAAGTTCCACCTATGTTATTGATATAAATTTACAAATTAAACGGAATTAAAGATAAATTAGTTCCACCTATGTTATTGATATTAATTTACAAATTAAACGGAATTAAAGATAAATAAGTTCCACCTATGTTATTGATATTAATTTACAAATTAAACGGATTTAAAGAGAAATAAGGTCCACCTATTGTTATTAATTTACAAATTAAACGGAATTAAAGAGAAATGAGTTCCACCGATTGATATTAATTTACAAATTAAACGAAATTAAAGATAAATAAGTTCCACCTATGTTATTGATATTAATTTACAAATTAAACGGAATTAAAGATAAATAAGTTCCACCTATGTTATTGATATTAATTTACAAATTAAACGGAATTAAAGATAAATAAGTTCCACCTATGTTATTGATATTAATTTACAAATTAAACGGATTTAAAGAGAAATAAGGTCCACCTATTGTTATTAATTTACAAATTAAACGGAATTAAAGAGAAATGAGTTCCACCTATTGATATTAATTTACAAATTAAAACGGAATTAAAGATAAATAAGTTCCACCTATGTTATTAATATTAATTTACAAATTAAACGGAATTAAAGATAAATAAGTTCCACCTATGTTATTGATATTAATTTACAAATTAAACGGATTTAAAGAGAAATAAGGTCCACCTATTGTTATTAATTTACAAATTAAACGGAATTAAAGAGAAATGAGTTCCACCTATTGATATTAATTTACAAATTAAACGGAATTAAAGATTAATAAGTTCCACCTATGTTATTGATATTAATTTACAAATTAAACGGAATTAAAGATAAATAAGTTCCACCTATGTTATTGATATTAATTTACAAATTAAACGGAATAAAAGATAAATAAGTTCCACCTATGTTATTGATATTAATTTACAAATTAAACGGAATTAAAGATAAATAAGTTCCACCTATGTTATTGATATTAATTTACAAATTAAACGGATTTAAAGAGAAATAAGGTCCACCTATTGTTATTAATTTACAAATTAAACGGAATTAAAGAGAAATGAGTTCCACCTATTGATATTAATTTACAAATTAAACGGAATTAAAGATAAATAAGTTCCACCTATGTTATTGATATTAATTTACAAATTAAACGGAATTAAAGATAAATAAGTTCCACCTATGTTATTGATATTAATTAACAAATTAAACGGAATTAAAGATAAATAAGTTCCACCTATGTTATTGATATTAATTTACAAATTAAACGGATTTAAAGAGAAATAAGGTCCACCTATTGTTATTAATTTACAAATTAAACGGAATTAAAGAGAAATGAGTTCCACCTATTGATATTAATTTACAAATTAAACGGATTTAAAGAGAAATAAGGTCCACCTATTGTTATTAATTTACAAATTAAACGGAATTAAAGATAAATAAGTTCCACCTATGTTATTGATATTAATTTACAAATTAAACGGAATTAAAGATAAATAAGTTCCACCTATGTTATTGATATTAATTTACAAATTAAACGGATTTAAAGAGAAATAAGGTCCACCTATTGTTATTAATTTACAAATTAAACGGAATTAAAGAGAAATGAGTTCCACCTATTGATATTAATTTACAAATTAAACGGAATTAAAGATAAATAAGTTCCACCTATGTTATTGATATTAATTTACAAATTAAACGGAATTAAAGATAAATAAGTTCCACCTATGTTATTGATATTAATTTACAAATTAAACGGAATTAAAGATAAATAAGTTCCACCTATGTTATTGATATTAATTTACAAATTAAACGGATTTAAAGAGAAATAAGGTCCACCTATTGTTATTAATTTACAAATTAAACGGAATTAAAGAGAAATAAATTCCACCTATTGATATTAATTTACAAATTAAACGGAATTAAAGATAAATAAGTTCCACCTATGTTATTGATATTAATTTACAAATTAAACGGAATTAAAGATAAATAAGTTCCACCTATGTTATTGATATTAATTTACAAATTAAACGGAATTAAAGATAAATAAGTTCCACCTATGTTATTGATATTAATTTAAAAATTAAACGGATTTAAAGAGAAATAAGGTCCACCTATTGATATTAATTTACAAATTAAACGGAATTAAAGATAAATAAGTTCCATCTACTGATATAACGTTACAATCACGTATAAATATCATATGCAAAACAACCAGACAGGTAAAAGTGCCAGACGTGATACAAAAATACATTTCTGTGGCGTTATGGCAGAAGTTGTTAACATACTCGTATGTCCGGTTTTTGTCATTTTGTGTTTATTCTCCCAATTTATAGAAAATATTTCTCAGCATGTGGCAAAACTAAGTGAGTCAGTCAGTATCCAAACAAAAGATATGCTGTTTGGAAAAACTTAAAAAATGCTTATTTGTACTGATTTTAACAGCTTATCAAAGTTAATATTGTTTCTCCTGTAAACTAAGGTAAAACGGACATGTCAACTTCTGCCATAACGCCACAGATTTATTCAGCCAAATGATTTATTAAACACTTTTATTGCAAATACAATCTAGCGGGCTTATTGCCAGGCGGCAATCTCTTCCAACCAACCAGACAAAAGTAAATGAACCAAGTTACATGGTCGAACAAATCATTCAAATGACTATCCCTCCCCACGAAATCCATAAACACATACGTGAGCACATGCCCACGAGCCCCACAAAGACGGACAATCACCCGAACATTATTTTTTATATAAAATGAGATATCATCAATCAAAAGGAAAGGAAGAGATGGTGGAGAGGAAAGGAAAAATAAGGAATGAAACACGTTATTTTACTGACTAGAAATTAAGAGTTTTTTCAGCCGCTTCTTAAAGCATGCCAAGGACGAAGCGAGTCTTATATTGGTTTGTAACTGATTCCAGAGGCTCACAAGGTTACTAAACAATTTCTGTTTGAGCGTAGCGCTAATCCATGATTGGAAAGAAGCTGAAAATACTTACTCCTTTTTAAAAATTTGATTGTTGATTCATGTTGATTCATTTCGTTAGTTATCAATGTGAACATCAATAATATGACAATACTCGTTTATGTACTCTGAGCACTCACTTGAAAAAAAACTTCACGGCATAGCTTTACTTTCTAACTGAATTGACGTTGGGATGGCGAGGGTATCCTCAACTACGAGGCCTAGCAACTACAACGAAGACGACTCGGTGCGTTGAGTATTGTCACGAGATGAACTTTTTTTGCAATACTATTTTTTTACATTTGTTTTTGAGTATCATCGTAAATTGAACCCGATACTCTCAGCTATTAGTCAAATTTCTCAAAACTAGAAAACAAAGTTCATAAAGTGAACAACCAATGAAAATAAATTATAAATGAATCGTCAGATTCCGTCATGTCTAATGAACTGACACGTGCATAATGATTGTAATTGTACAGAGGAGCTTTCAAATTATTTCCTAGCAAAAGCGCATTACTCTTTGAGAGGATTTACGAATATTGTTAGAGAGTTCCCGACCTCACTATCAGTTTCAGGAAGCTTGAAACTTGAAAGGCCTGGCATGAGGTCTTGTGGGGCCTTAAGCCCATTGTGCTAGAAATCCTTTGGGGAACTGACGGCAGGCAAAACCCGAGTCGCCCGGGATACCGAGTCACAAGCTTTCACTTACACTCGTGACAACATCCTTTGAGGATTTTCCCTTTCTTTAACTTAGTGGCACTTTTAAAAAGGATAGCGAGAAAGCTTTCACTTGAACGTTGACGGGATTTTAATTTTTTGTGTACATTCTGTGTAGCAAAAACTTTCCTTTAACTTTTGTTAGACATTTTTTTTTATCCATTTCAGTCCCAATGTGGTTTCAAAAAACCCATTTTTGTTTTTTTATGCGCGTTTAAAAAACATAAAAATATTAATTCTACTAGATTACATTTTCGTGTTATGTAGTACAACCTGACAAGCTTTTTACCCTGTGGCAAAATCTTCCAAACAACCAGAGTGATGTTTAAGAGACCTGGAGTGAAAAACAAACTCTTTTTAAAAAATCGGAGTTCACACGTCGATCAAACCTGCAGCCCCCGGAATGAGAGGTTGTGAACTGTTTAATGTGAACAGTAAAACTTGACGGGTTTATTGTAATGAGGTTATCTCTTTCATTTAACTAAAACAGTATTTAACAAGTCGTAAATGAAAAACAGACTTGTAAATTTTCAAAAAAATCGGAAACAAACAGGAATCAAATCCGTGAATACAAGTTGAACGTCTTAACATCAAGGCCACAAAGGTTGTCTAAAATATATTTTCGAATAATTTTACTGAACGTTCTCTTCACGTTTTTTTTATTTGATGTACTCGTACAAAAGGTTTTTTATGTATACTTGTATAAGAAACAATATATAAAACAAATATACCATCGCGCCGTTTCCCTGTCGTGGTATTGCAGAGGTGAGAGTGCCAGACTTTCTTTTGCAATACATATATTTCACCTCTTCTAGATACATACACCTTCTCATAAAACTCTTAAGATTTCTCTGCCTTTCTAAATTTCCGTCTTTTAAACTATCATTCATCTGATCCAACCATACTTTTCACTGCATTCCTCTACAACACCCTCCACTCATATTGCACAGTATATCTGTTTTTTTTTTATTATTTTATCATTAGTTATTTCCACATGTCCAAACTATTTATCCATGATCTTATTTAAATCATTAACCTTTAGCTGCAATTCATCTCTGAACACTTTATTCGGTATTCTATTAGTTAGTCCCTTCTTATATCATCTTTACCGAATCTATATATTCGGTAAAGATGATATAAGAAGGAACAATCAAAGTGGCGTCAATTGTAGACAAAGCTCGAGAAACACGATTTTGCAGGTATGGGCACGTGCAACGGTGGTATGAAGGGTTTACGCTGAGGATAGACGGCTACGAATTTAGAACTCCAAAATACATGCAGAAGGAAACCCAAGAAGAACCTATTTAAGAAAGTGGAGGTGGACCTGATGAGATTCGAACAATCCCCTAGTGATTGTTGAGATTGAGAGAGATGGAGGAAAATGTCCAAAAAGTCGACAAAATGGATGGAATAAGGCAAGAGAAAAGAAGAAAAATACGAGTAGATGTTTTAAGAAGGAATCTTGGAATGGTTTGGTTCCATTGAGAGAATGTGTAACTAAAATTTATAAAACAAATAAATTTGTTTAGAAATAATAGAAAGCGAAGAAGGGATATGCCATGAAAAGAGTGAAAGGAGATAGTTGCAGAAATGTTAACTGTTAGAAATATTTGTAGTCTGAGAAATATGAGAACGTTTTTGATCAGATATATGGCTGTGAATGAAGCGAAAATTTTGTTCATGGATAGAGATTTGGAGATATGTCATATTTGCCTACTTCGAAATAGACATTATATCATGGTATGTATTAATGTAAACAAACAAACAATCTAAACACAAAGAAAGCTTTAAAAAAACTTTCATTTTAAAGAACAAGTTCTCCACTTTAGAAATATTTTTTTCGAATAGGAATCAATGTATGAACAGAAACCGTTTGATGATATTGTATCCAAAGAGGATAGAGATACATCAATGGCTAATTAGCCTGACTTACTCCAGCGATAAGGGATGATTCCTTCACTACCCCAGCCACTCCGCAACACATTACTGTTGCCCGTAATTAGATCTTAAAGCTGAGAACGCCTTAATGGAGTGATCACTGAAGGGAAAGCAGATATTGGATTTTACTCGTGTAAAAATTATTCTTCCAGCAAGGGTGGTTTTGATTGATTAAAATGTTTATAATTAAATTCATCTTCTGAATAAAAATAATGATGATATTATACTAAAAATCTGTTCAAATACAACGAAAAAAATAAATTACATTTATAAAAGTATTCATAATACATACTCGTATTTATTTTCTTAGGTAATGTCGGAGGCTTAGTAAAACAATGTACAATGTACCCAAAAAAAAAATATGTGTCCTAGTTAAGTAAGAGGTCGTTTAGTAAAAATACTCGTGCACACTAGACATGTACGAGACTTGTTGTTTTTTCACGTATATGACGAACTGCGAGTTCCGTGCTTACTCCGGTCTTTTTAAAACCCGAAATATTGATTACATAGGGCCGAAGTCTTACGTTCCTATTTTCACATTTATTTTTTGAAAATTCTGAAAGATTAATAAAAAAGAATAAAATGTAGACGTGTCACAATAAATTAATTAATCGAATGCTTTATTTATCTTGTGTCTTATTTGTTCAAACTGGAAAGTGTTGGAGCTTAATGGTACTGTAATGACAAATATCTTAATTTCAAGCAATTATTGAACTAACATTATTTATGAATCTAAAAAATGACCCCAATCCAACTCGACTAAGTTGTTTATACAACAAAATATCACAAAGCAAAATAATCGCAGAACGATTTATCAAATTAAAATCTTATCCGCTTTTATGATGATTGCTTAATGTGCAAAAATAAACATGAATTTCAATTGTATAAAATCTAATTATTGTATTGTATTAGAATAAAATCGTGTATGCCATGATAAAAATACTGATTTACTCACTTTTATAACAAAATCGACAAACTGCGTGGCCTAGTTGGTAAAGCGTATATTTTCCGGAAACCGGATTTTTATTATAATAAAATGGATTCAGCTGGGTTTTGACTTAAAGCCTTTTTAACCTTTCCTTCCCTGTGTTGGGTATCTTCTATACGTTGCTTCTAGTAACCATCAATATCTCTATAATTATAATAAATACAAGGTTAAGATTTTAGGTATTCCTCCGTAATATATTTACGCATTGATTAAAAAAATAATACTAATAAAAATCAGAATTTATCGACTACATCGTAGGTGTTTTGTAAAGATCGAAAACAAATTCGCATTTAAACGCTGCGAGTGCCTCGTCTTGACGATAGGTGAAGAGTATGCGGGAAGCGCGACACTATATTCGCATCTGACTCTTGCATACTCCACTGAATTGCGAGGAGCTCAATTGTCTCAATCGTCGCAAACGTAAGCCACGCCGGGGAAAGCCACTACCGCTCCGCGCCGCAGTATCTTCTGGACTTGCAAATAGATTAGACGTACGCCCGTTCCGTGAGCGTTGCTAGATGGTTTTTTAATGTTTTCAGTAAATAAATCTCAATTATTATAATTTTTAACTTCAATTATAATTAATTAAGTGGATTATCTATGAATGTTTTTATTTTTCCGATTTAAAATCGCTAATTTTTGATCGCGTACTCACTACCCAACACCGGAGCATGCGTTTCAATTTTAACACCGTAAGGGAAGGGTTAATAGAAACTTATATTAGCGCGGTAGAGCAAATTGGCCCGAACGTCACGAAAAGTGAAACGCTTCCCCTTCTCCGACTCCAGAAGGGAAGAAAAAGGGGGAGAATCGTTTCTACTCTCTCCGTCGCATACGCCATAGGCTACGCGCATGCGCAGCGCGATGCTTCTATTTTTTCGACTCCAACCGGCAGTTGAGAGGTAAGAGAGGGATAATCGTTTCTACTATCTCCATCGCATACATCATATACAAGCTACGCGCATGCTACGCGTGTACTGTGTGTATACGTAGCATAAGGCAACCAGTAGACGCTTATGTACGAGTATTATATTTTGGAAGAGATTGTCACATAGCTTGTACTGTAACAAGGGAAATGTACAATAATATAACACAATATTTCGAAAAAAAATGCAATTTTTCAATATGTCACCTAATATTTATAAATAAATTCAACAAGATATAAAAAAAATGAAATGGAAAATGCCACATCTATTTTAGTTATTTTAGAGATGTTATTATATATTTTTTTTATTTCAATGGTAAAATGACCAATTGGCTACAAGTTTGTAGGGAATACCGACGTCTCTAAATATTGTCAACATGCACGGTCAACGACCGATGAATCAACCTTTGAATATGTACAAAGTTCGCATACCAGAACATCAATATTGTTTACACGCAAATAATATTTACGTCGCATTCCACGGTGAAAAGAGAACGCATCGCGTTGTCTCACCGTTTCGGCAATAAATATTCTACCCACTATATCATTGGCAACGTCTGCGACCACCTCGGCACGCACAGGAGTGAGATCAAGATATACTGCGGACGCATTCACGCGCCCCGTTCTGAAATTGTATATATACCTACTTATCGACAAATAAAAATCACTTATTATTATTCATTTGACCATTCATCGCTGTTTACTATTTATCGATTATTCACTCTCACTTTTTCGTATTCCTGAATCGACGTATTTTATTTTAAAAACAAAACAAATCAAAATCATCACGACGTATCAGTAAAGCATTCCGCTAAAAGTTATTAAAAAAACAACATGAAATAAAATTTAATATTGACATAAAAGCAGTGCAATACAATAGAAAAAAATAGGATTAGACGATAAACCTAATAAAGTTAACGTATTAAAATTTAATTATAATAATTCATTCCAACTAAAAAATACTTTTCACTTGAATACTGTTAGTCGTCAAAGTCACATAAATATCCATACAATGACCATATTCATTGCTCAATCTGAAGAAATGTACTAAAATTCAGAAAGTCTAGGATGAACCGTGCTACGTTTAAACGTCATATCACAAAGGGATGGGGTAAAATTGTTTTTTTTTTTACAAATCGAATAGTTTTTTTATAAATCGAACAATTGTTTATCTCTAAACTGACGTTTTAATTCCTAATTTTCATTATACTGACTTTCTAATGTATTGTATGGTTTGTATGTATCTTTAAATAGGCCAAGATTCACTATGAATTAATACTAATTACAAACATTTAATTAAAATCGTTTTTCGAAAATTCAATTATCGAATACCCCATCCCTAGCCGCAGACTAACGTAGTGACTTTTGACAAACGTCACCAAATATTATTTGATTTTAACAAACTGCCACATTTTTGCTAATTTGTGACAAGATGTATTAATTTGTCATTATTGTAAGTTTTATGTAATGTACGAGTATTTACCTAAATAACTTGCTATTTATAAGAATCGAGGCTTATATTAAAGTTGATAAAATAATTAAAATTACTGAACATCGTTACAAGGTTGTATTGGGGCAAATTTGTGAGCTGTCATACGACTCATCCTAGATTTTCCGAACTATAGTTGTAAAAATAATTATTTACAACCACTTCACTTTCGAATAAAATATTTAACCGGGTGAGCCTACGAAGAACGTGTAATGTGACACTTAGTGTTATATTTCTTACAATTGTTTACAATAAAACATAATAATAAAATTACAATTCATACGGCGCCGTTTAGAGAGCAAACTCTGTTCATGAGCGTTCCAGTTCGGGGCTCAAAACTACTATTGTTGACATTAAAAATATTTTAAAATAAATGTATAGTGCAGTGACTGGCCATTAGATGCAGAACTTTCCAGTTTCTGGATATATTCTGAAAAAAATATATTTAAAAAAAATGGGTACCAATACGAATTGATCCCGATACCCTCCCGGGTTAAAAGATAAGCGTATTTTTATAACTATACTTTAATTGTAAATAGTACAACCTGTTGGACTTATTACAGCAATCCCTTCCAACCAACCAGAAATATGTTAAAGAAGCCTTCAGAGAAAAACCAGACTGGAATCCTTTCTTTTTTTTAAATGTGTTCCAACGGGAAAGAACCCGTAATCTTCGGGCTGGGAAAAATATGTTTTACCTACGAGATCATGAAAGTCATCAAACTTCTATAAAAAAGTAATTTAAAAGCCTAAAACAGAAAACTGTCTAACATGATTGAAATGAAATTAGCAATGTATACCTTGATTGGGCCCTCAAAAGACATCATCCTTCAGCAGTCAAGAAGCTCCGCCTGAGTCGTCAGTTCGACAAAGGATTTTGTTAGCACACTTGACAGCCTCTTTGAGAACTTTTCAATAAACTTTCGGCACTTCAACGGGAGAACTGACACTTTCATACCTTCCCTCATTATAATCAACAAATTAAGTTTTTCAACATGAAATATTCGATAACGACAATTATTTTGAAAATTACAATTTATTTGATTTAAAAAAAATTAATAAAATAATAATAATTTTTGTGCGATTCCCTCAGGAAAAAATGTAGGCCAAAATAACAATGTATTTATTTATATGGTAAACAATACAATTAACCTTCTAACAATCAAAATAATAATCATAAATCAAACCGTTGTGAGTGCTTACATCCATCACGCCTTTTTCCTGTTCAGGTAGGCAGATTCGAGATAGGCAAAACTCCAGACCTTCCTATCTCGACAGACATACTAACCCCCTCTACATCACTACAAATTCTACGAATTCTCTGACTTTACGTTTCCTTCTTTCAAAATATCATTCACTCGATATTCATTCACCAAACACCATTCAAAATATCATTCACCAACCATACTTTTCTTGGTATTTCTCTCACACGCCTTCCACTAACATTTACACTGTATATTTGTTTTGTTAGTCTTTCTTTATTTATTCGTTCCACATATCCAAACCATCTCAGCGTGCTCTTCTTCATCTTAGTCGACATATCAGTTTAAAGTTCACATATTTACAAGTGACTGCTTTAAAAACAAACAGACGTATACAAGCGTAGAAAACTTCACCGACACTATACGGTTCTGTACAGGTTTGATTCCTGGCGGATTTTATTTTGAATTTGTTTTACTCTTAGACCGTGTTATATCTCTGAATGTATGTTGTTTCGCAGCTTTTGGGCTACAAACCATAAATTATTATAAAAAAAAAACAAAACACAAGAAAATTCTACATAAAACTCTGCATTATGTAAGGCTGCAGCAAAAATCAACTCCTCTATAATTCGTATGCGAAGACTTGCAAACGAGTTTTGCCACAATTTAGATATTTTTAATATAAGTATACATAGTATTCACCAGAATATCACAACAATATTTAGAAATTGTTACTAACTTTGTGCTCTGCTTTATTAATATAAATAACGTAATATAAACAAAACATTAAGGACAATACTTTGCCTCTGGAGTTGAGTAACCCTGCATCAACATGTATGAAGCTTTTAATTCTGTAAAGCAGCTTGCATCTCGTTCTACTAATGAGGCCATGTGTTTTCTATATCTCAATATATATCCATAAAATTCCCACAAAATTCTCAAAGATTATTAAATAATTTTAAAACGATGACTTTAATTTATTATTACTACTGCTTTTTGTATCTTCATGTTAGTTTAAGATAAAGTTTTGTATTATTTGTCAATAATTTTAAGTATGTGTATAACCTGTCACATGTTCATTTGTATATAAAGACACTGTTGTGTCGTTAATTAAATAAATATAACCTACCAATCGTCTTGGAACATTAATTTCCTTAATCTCCTGTGTGCTTGCATAAATCCAACAGCTTGCAAACTATAAACCAATTCATGTACAGGCGTCTTCCATCGACAAAATGCCTGACGAGGGATAACCTTATAGTATTGTATTAAAAGGATAATGTAATTCCGTTCAGAGAGCTGACTCTCCTCAAAATTAAAATTATTTTTAAAACCACAGAACTAATCAACTTTATTTCTGGAATCTTCGAAAAGACTTTAGTTTCACTTTGTGGTGCCATGTTTTATGTAGAAAAGAAATAAAATAAAGAAATAAAACACTTGTTTTATATTTTTGTGTTCACCACAGGTTTATTTTGAGTTTACTACCGGTTTCGAAGACCTCCGTCTTCATCGTCAAGTGAAGATAAACTAAATTGCTCACAATATATTTCTTCTGCAAGTGTAAATATATATAAGAGGAATAAGGTAGGGCGAGACAAGGGGGGAGAGTTGTGATTCAATGGTAAATGAGGCGGCAGCTTGACAATTTGGTTATTCTCGAGATTAGAAAAAGTATAAAATTAAGTCTAGATATTATAAACAATCAAACCATTTTTAATAATAACCTTCTGCTAAATATATTTCCCATTTAAAATCTACCCCCTTGGATATCCAGACCGTGGCCTGCCCGTAAGATTATTTTTTTCCCCGCTCCATTTACCATTGAATCACAACTCTCCCCACTTCTCTCTCCCTACCGCTTTACTCATACACTATTTACACTTGCAGAAGAAATATATTGTGAGCAATTTAGTTGATTTTTACCGGACGATGAAGACGGAGGTCTTCCAAATCGGTGTAAAATCAAAATAAACCAGTGGTGAACACAAAAATATAAAATATGTGTTTTATATATTTATTTAATTCCTTTTTTACATAATGAACTTTACTTTATTGTGCTCTGAAAAATTAGAATATAATTGAGAAAATATTTTTATTGTAAAAATATAAATATGTACAATATTTATCTAATTTAAAATAAGTGTACTTATAACTATTGAAATATTCCGAGCTTATTTTTTTAATTTAATCTATCCACTTAAAATTAAACCAAATTTTATTTAAATATTAAACTGCTTTGCCATTTTATCCATTTCACGCCTATAGAGGTGGTAATTTTAATGGTATTTCTAATAACCTTTTCTACTTATTGAAAATTCAATCATTTTATGTCTGTAAAAATGTTAAAAGGATACATTATTATTGTAAGTGATGTACTGATTTTAATCCAACATCCTGGGTTTGAACTAGTTGGAAACGATGAATGTTATCATAGATCTGCATTCACAAATCTACCAATTCCATCTCGATAGGATGCTGAGAATATAACTGTGGTTGAATCATTTTCAAACCTGGCAACTCTGATCTCGATCAGAAGAGTAAACATGAAAATCCAACTTTAAAATAAATCACTTTGTTTGAAAATAATTATTGCATATCAAAAGTTAGTAAAAACTTTTTTAGAAAATCAAAATTGAAAGCTTTGATTGTTTTGTGGTATAGCGGATTGCTTATGTCTAACTGTTGTGATGATTTTGATTCATATTTGTTTATTTATAGACTCATGAATGCGGATGGATAAAAACGAAAATGACAACAAGCGATAAATAATAAGTCTTGACAGTTGAATGGACGACAATAAAAGTATGTTTATTTCGCAGAGTGCGGACAATTTATACCAGTGAATGAATACATGGGGTATATATATCTGGTAGGTATACAGACAATTCATTTAGGTAGGTATACAGGCAGGTACAGTGGTCTTGTTTACTTTCTCATTGACAGCTTTTTTGTCATACGATGCTTTTATCAAACCCTATATGGATAGCAGCTGTCATCCAAACAAATAAAAAAGGACATAAAACTTTAAAAGCGTTCAATATAGATTCTCAAAAAAAAAAAAAAAACCACTGAGGTGAAAATCAAGAGTATTACCAATAATTTAGTACTCATTGAGGTTATTGTAAATTGCATTATGTAATGCATATTATGTTGTTTAAGTTAAGGCATTAACGTTGTGGAGGTTTAAAGACATTGTAATTTATTTTTATCAAACACTGTTTATTCCACTTTTTGGTGACGGTATAACCCTAAATTGGACAGATTAGAAGCCCTAGAAATTTACAGTCAGTACACCGATTGGAACATCTGTTGAACAGTATTTCCCAAAAATCTCTCCACTCTTGGCCGAAATTGTCCCGTACCTTTCTCACCCCCCAGCTTCCAACCGTTGAAGCGTGTATATCGGTACCAGTTCGAACAGCATTTAGTCTTGTTTGCGCTCCCCTGAAGATGAGATGAAAGCCTTGAAACCGGTAGGGTTAAACCGTCACCAAAAAGTGGTATAATGCATATTAATCATAGTTTCCATCACGCAGTCTGCCCTATCGAATAATGCCGAGATGAGAGGTTGTCTTAATTATCTATCGTTATACACATCTTTCATATCATCTACATCTACGCACCTTCTCATAAAGGTCCTTTCATTTATTTGAATTCTTAATTTCTTTCAAGCTTAAATCAAATCTTCCTTTACCATTTAGGATATGTATCTATGAAGAGATGGTGAAGATGATTTATTGATAAATAAAACACGTTTTGGATCGCAATGCGGAAGAAGAGAGTGGAATTTTATTAGTAACGTAGGTATTTATATATTTTCAGAATGTGCGCGGGAATGCGCTCGCGATGTGCCTACGTCTCATTTTTGCGAATGCAAAACGATTAATTGTTGTATGTAGGTATCATTCAAATACGGAACTGGCGAGACAAGCGTGGTGCGTTCTCTCTCTAGTATTGAATGCGGTCCGCTCGGCTATGGGTTGAATGGCCGGTGGGTGAACTTTGGACTTGTTTATTTAGATTGTCGAGGAATGCGAAGATCATTTCATCGGTCATTGACCGTATGTATGAACGCCCACAGTGTTCCGAGTGGGCGACCGCCACAACCACATTGTCCTCTCACATAATGTAATTCCAATTCAATACAAAACTCGTATTTCTTAAGAATTCTTATTCTTTATCTAAATTTCGTGTTATATTTAATAAGTGAAAGAATAGAGATACTAAACGCCAGTTGTATTCACAATACAGACATCTTTTGAATATGAAATGAACTACGCTCATGTTGATACGATTATAAATGAACAAATAAATAAATGGAGTAAAGAAACAAAAGAAGTAGCGGAGAGAAATATAAAAAGGATCGCCATTTTCAGTGTTCACTGTTCATTGCAATAGGCAGACAATCAACAGGCAGCAGTAGGCTGCGCACCCCGCCCATGGCATTAAGAGGCACACTCCAAAATGTATATTTTATCAAAAAAATATGCATCATTATTTTCAAAGAACACATCGTTGTGGAATAAATACAATAAGACTATTTTTTTGTTGCATTCTCATTGTATATTGTACAACCTAGAGGCTTTAGTGTTTTATAATACAAGATACAGTTATTCATATACTGTGTGATACATTAACGACCTTTATAAAAAATAATTTATTATACAAGATACAGTTGTACATATACTGTGTGATACATTAACGACCTTTATAAAAAAATAATTTATTATACAAGATACAGTTGTACATATACTATGTGATGCGTTAACGACTTTTATAAAAAAATAATTTATTATACAAGATATAGTTGTACATATACTGTGTGATATATTAACGACCTTTATAAAAAAAAATTTTATTACACAAGATACAGTTTAACATATACTGTGTGATACATTAACGACCTTCATAAAAAATTATTTATTATACAAGATACAGTTGTACGTATACTGTGTGATACATAACGACCTTTATAAAAAAATAATTTATTATACAAGATACAGTTGCATATATACTGTGTGATACATTTACGACCTTTATAAAAAATAATTTATTATACAAGATACAGTTGTACATATACTGTGTGATATATTAACGACCTTTGTAAAAAAAAATTTTATTACACAAGATACAGTTTAACATATACTGTGTGATACATTAACGACCTTCATAAAAAAATAATTTATTATACAAGATACAGTTGTACGTATACTGTGTGATACATTAACGACCTTTATAAAAAAATAATTTATTATACAATACAAGATACAGTTGTACATATACTGTGTGATACATTAACGACCTTCTTAAAAAAAATAATTATTATACAAGATACAGTTGCATATTTACTGTGTGATACATTTACGACCTTTATAAAAAATAATTTATTATACAACATACAGTTGTACATATACTGTGTGATATATTAACGACCTTTATAAAAAATAATTTATTATACAAGATACAGTTTTACATATACTGTGTGATACATTAACGACCTTTATAAAAAATAATTTATTATACAAGATAACAGTTGTACATAAACTGTGTGATACACTAACTACCTTTATAAAAAAATATTTATTATAAAAGATACAGTTATAGATATACTGTGTGATACATTAACGACTTTTATAAAATCTACATTGACGACCTTTACAGCCAAGTTGGTAAAGTCATTGTCTTACATAGAAGTTGCGGGTTCGATTCCCATTGGAAACCAGATTTTCTTAAAAAGGTTTTTAGTCTAGTTTTCCCTAGGGACCTTAAAACGTTTTTTTCTGATTAGTTGGAGTGGATTACCGCATAGTAATGATCCCGTTAGGTTGTGTTATATACAATGAATGTGTAATACATAATTTATTCGGTACTGTATGGCTACCAGACGTAATTTATTTCAGAAAAGTGGGTTCGAGTCCCAAAAGTGCGCTTTGAGTACAGCAAACTCTCTTAACGATGTTTTAAAAATTGTCCTTTAAATTTATTACCGTATTAGCCGTAACCGTATTAGAGGTTTTTTTATAAAAAAAGGTGACACGCCTCGCCTCACCTTATATTCGAGTTTTATTTTCAAAATATTATAATGGTGACGATGATTTTTTCTCCAAAAAGCAAATTAAATAAATAGGGGTGGCCTTATAATCAGGGTCGCCCTATTGTCGGGCCAATACGGTAAATTAAATACATGCTATTGCCAGTTAAATGTTATGTTACCGATCCAACAAAACAGGCAATTGTTAGTGTCTAATTGGACACAGATCAATATTTTCGTTTCAATTTACCGTACATATTACAAAAAAATTAAGTCGCGTCTCAAATCATTTTAAATATAGTGTAATATACTATAATTTGTTACACTTTTGTTGTATTTTATGTAACCTAGCGGGCTTATGGCCATGTAACCATACCTTTAAGCTAACTTGAAAGTTATTCAAGAGATCTTAAGCAAAAGCTAAACTGAAACTCATTTTAATGTGATTGATTACAATAGAAATCCAACCCACAACTCCCAGGCTGAAATACAGGAGTGTGTGCAGTTAGACCATGGAAGACAGGAGTGTGAACAGCTAGGCTACGGGAGATAGGAGTGTGAGTAGCTAGGTCACGGAAGACAGGAGTGTGAGCAGCTAGGTCACGGAAGACAGGAGAGTGAGTAGCTAGGCCACGGAAGACATGAGTGTGAGCTGCTAGGCCACGGGAGACAGGAGAGTGAGCAGCTAGGTCACGGAGGACAGGAGTGTGAGCAGCTAGGCCACGGGGGCAGGAGTGTGAGCAGCTAGGTCACGGAAGACAGGAAAGTGAGAAGCTAGGCCACGGAAGACAGGAGTGTGAGCAGCTAGGCCACGGGAGATAGGAGAGTGAGTAGCTAGGTCACGGAAGACATGAGTGTGAGCAGCTAGGCCACGGGAGACAGGAGAGTGAGCAGCTAGGCCACGGAAGACATGAGTGTGAGCAGCTAGGCCACGGGAGACAGAAGTGTGAGCAGCTAGGTCACGGAAGACAGAAGAGTGAGCAGCTAGGTCACGGAAGACATGAGTGTGAGCAGCTAGGCCACGGGAGACAGGAGAGTGAGCAGCTAGGTCACGGAAGACAGGAGAGTGAGCAGGTAGGCCACGGAAGATATGAGTGTGAGCAGCTAGGCCACGGGAGACAGAAGTGTGAGCAGCTAGGTCACGGAAGACAGAAGAGTGAACAGCTAGGCCACGGAAGACATGAGTGTGAGCAGCTAGGCCACGGGAGACAGGAGAGTGAGCAGCTAGGTCATGGAAGACAAGAATGTGAGCAGCAGGCCACGGGGAACAGGAGTGCTAGCAGCTAGGCCACGGAGGACAGGAGTGTGAGCAGCTAGGCCACGGGGGGCAGGAGTGTTAGCAGCTAAACCACGGAGGACAGGAGTGTGATCAGGTAGGTCACGGAAGACAGGAGTGTAAGCAGCTAGACCACGGAAGACAGGAGTGTGAGCAGTTAGGCCACGGAAGTCGTGAATCAAATTTATTAAATGGTTTGAAAAAACACTGGTTTTACTTAAGTTTTCAAAATATGGAGCAAATGGTAACTTAACAAAAGTCATTATTGGATTGGTATTTATTGATTTATAAATGGTACAATGTACCTTAACAATAATAATAACAAAAAAAAATAGTAGTGAGTTATTCATACATAACAAAATAGTAGTGAGTTATTCATACATACCAAAATAGTAGTGAGTTATTCATACATAACAAAAGGCAAAATACGTGTATAACGTATAAAAGAAGTAAAATGTATTTAAGCAATTACAATAAATCTATACGTTTAGAAAGAACCATAAAAATGAAATCAAACGATATTTATCACCAGCACTTTACGGGGTGGTCTACCATACATAAAGTCCTCACTGGTGAAGTGCGGACTGTCCGTCTTTGGCCCAGGCGTTACTTTTGACAACAATGTGATAAGGGAATACAGATACCTACAAAGAAAAACCAATGTATGTATACCTCAAACACAATGAAAAGTCAAATTTATGTTTCAATTTAAAAAAAAATATTAAGAAGAATAAAAAATAGTTTTTTTAATATATTGTATTACTGTAAAGTAATAATCTGGCAAATTTAAAATGTGCTCGAATCAATTGATTTATAAAATCTTCATAAATTAAAACACATTTGTAAATTGTGACTTGAAATGTAACCAACAGGTTTAAATTTAACAGGGTTAAATATTTATATAAGACTAATTAAGATTCACATTAATCTAATTTTTTTGTCTGAATTAAGTACATTTCCAAATACAACATACCCAACTTTTACAACCATATGGCATACCGAGATTTTTTTCCAATTTGAACATATCTAAAAGTCTTTAAGTAAAAAATAAGTATTCTAGAACAACCCTTTTCAAGATTTGATCAAAATATTACAATGCATGATTCTCACAAAAGCGATATACAAAAACTTCAGTAAAATATTGAAAATAAAACAAGAAATATATGAAAAGTTAGACAGCATACGGGCTGGGCTTCCTATAAACCTCTCCTCAAAGAATATTCAAACTTTTCAATAAACTTTATTTATTCATTTATACCGAACCCTTTGATGTATCCCTTAAGGTAATGCGGATGTTTTCAACACCTTGATCTGGAGAAATTAGCTTTGGCTATGTTAAACCTACCATAAATAAGGCTCACAATAACTGGAGTAGGCAGGCGTCTCAGAGTTTGCTTAAATAACAGCTTTGGAATAAATAGGAATTTTAAGAACCCTAATCGAACTATCATATAACAAGAATCTTGACCGTATTTGGACAACTTGTAACTGAAATGTGACTTGCATCTTACAACATTAAGGACAATTTAATACATTAGTGTCAAATTAAACGTTGCAATAGTTCTTTAGTTGTACCTTCAGACATGCTCTAAAGTGTTATTTTCTGGGTGGTTAGTGGGTTTCTCAGTGGTTAATGGGTCTCTTATTTTTTTTTCTTTCTTTTTGCTGGTGGTGAATCGGGGATTGTGCGTATATGTTTATGCGTCATCTTCTCATTCATTCTTTTAAAACTGCTTAACTATTTCAATGTATTACTGCCTAACTATTTCAATGTTGTTTCAACTATTTCATTTCCCATTTTGTAAAATTTGGACTCCTTTGAGGCTTTTCTTTTTTTCGTTCTTGCTGACAGTTAACCTGAGGTGGTAAATGTGGGTTTACTTTTTATTTTGTTTTCTGCCATACGTTTTTGTTTTTTTATTAATTATTTAATCTAGATATGCAGGAGTGTGGGATGGAAGCCCCCCCGATGCCCTTGCGGTCGGGCTCGCCCTACATTGGTGGGGTGTATCTCGGCCGGGGGAATGTTTGTGGGATGAGCCCGAACCTTTTAATGTCTTCTATTTTGAATGTATTTTTTGTCATCTATTTATTTTCTGTGTTTTTTTTATCTTCATGTTCTACGTGTTCAAGGATGTGGGCTAAAAAACATCTGGTGTCCCCGTGGCTGGGTTCACCCTATATTGGTGGGGTGTATCTTGGCCGGGGGGATGTTATTAGATGAGCCCAGACCTTTTGATAGTTTCTGTTTTTTAATGTGTTCTTGAAATGTGTCTAAATGTATTATGTACATACTACGTTGCTATCCATAAGCCTGTATTTATTTATTTATTTATCGTATTAACTTATGATCGCCTTGTAAAACTATCGAGAAAACTAGACTGCTAGGCAATATACGTATTGTACATTTAAGACATAAAATAACAAAGTATTTTGTTTTTTAAAAGTTAGAATTTTAAGTACGAATGTATCAAAGAAAAGTTTATTTAAAAGTAAATGATGGACTATAAAGGCTTGAACTGGTTTGGTATTTAAATTACTGAACTCGATTTATAAATATTGCGGAATAATTCAACACTCAATTGTTAAAAAAACTTGATACAATAAACTTCATTTAAAGTTTCGATTTATAGTTATATTAATTATTTTAAGGTGATTGAGTAGGTTTTAAAATTTTTATTATTGTAAAATATATATTCTTATTCGCAGCAAGAAAGAATACTACTTTTAAACGAATGTTAATGCATTTAAAAGCATATTTTCATTTTTTTAGTTATGGAAATGTGCCAACATATGAGTTCAGTTATCTGAGAAGTTTATTTGCACGTGAAGGAACAACGTAAATTGAGAACTTTACATTATATACAACAATCGCTCAGTATCAATAGTTGAAAAAACGATAAAACATAATAGTGGTGGTAACCAATTTTACAACAACCAAAACCAATGGGGCTCGAAATTTGGTAGGGCCACGGTGGGGTACATCTTGCCGGAAAATGTGCTCCTATAAAATGCCGTGTAATGCCACAGTTGCATTCCATCAGCAACACTACCAATAGTCCTACTCCCTAGCGTCCACGAGTGGTCTTAGGCCCCGCGAGCCCCGGGCAATGTGACCACTGACATTAACATCAGTGTCATAGCAGATAGGGAGAGGATGAAGGGCGAGTGTCCGGCGCCTTAAAACCGGGCCCCCCCAGCTAAGGGTAGGTAACCCTGACAGAAAATTCCACCGAAGAAGGCAACGGGAAACCACTTCGGTCAACCTTCCCCAGGACACCACTATGAAGAGAAATCAAGCAATGGCCCCGAGTCCCGGGCGGTCCTTAAATGGACCAGGGGTGCGAAGAATCTCCCGGCTCAACATAGTGAATGACATGGTGAGGATTGGAACATGGAATGTAAGAAGCCTTCTCACAGCCAGTCTCACAGACGAATCTAATAACCTGATCTTGGAAGATTCGGAAATCTTAAAAACATGGGAAAATTATATAAGAACACTCTTCCAAGACTCTCGAACTGACGTTGAAATATCAGAACATAGTCAAGGTCCTGCTATATTGAAATCAGAAATACTACATGCTATATCAACATCTAAACCTCGAAAAGCCTGTGGACCCGATGAAATCCCTATGGAGGTTATCGAGTTGATAAATGAGAATAATATTGATTATTTACTTGGACTGTTTAATAGAATATATGACACAGGGACCATCCCCCAAGATTGGTTAAAATCTGTATTTATTACATTGCCCAAAAAACAACACCCAAAAAAATGTAATGATTATCGCCTCATAAGTCTTATGAGTCATATTCTGAAATTGTTTCTTAAAATAATACATGCCAGAATAAGACTGAAATGCGAGCGAGATTTGGATGACACTCAGTTTGGGTTCAGGAATGGTTTTGGTACCCGTGAAGCGCTGACAACAATAAACATATTATTACAAAAATGTTACGACCAAAGAAAAGACATCTATGCTTGTTTTATTGATTATGAAAAAGCATTTGACAGGGTTAAACACACATATTTAATTGAGATGCTGTTGAGATGTGGTATAGATGAAAAGGATGTGAGAATAATCAAGAATCTGTACTGGGACCAAAACGCTATCATTAAATTGGAAAACGGAAACACCTCGCAAGGTATTCCCATTCAGCGAGGAGTCCGTCAGGGGTGTGTTCTCTCACCAACTTTATTCAATCTATACTCTGACTTGGTCTTTAAGGAAGCGCTGACTGAGACAAATCTCGGTGTGAAGGTCAATGGGGTGGTCATCAATAATATCAGATATGCGGATGACACCGTTCTAATTGCGGACAGTTTAAAAGGCCTTCAAGAACTGCTTGATAAAGTTGACTCCGTTGGTGAACGTTTTGGTATGAACATTAATGTGAGCAAAACTAAAATGATGGTTTTTAGCCGAGAATGTCATCCAAATGTCCACCTTACGCTAAGGGGTGTTGTTGTCGAGAGGGTGAAACAGTTCAGGTACCTGGGAAGCATGATTACTGAGAAACTGGATCCTGACATTGAGATAAAATGCAGAATAGAAGCGGCACAAACGGCTTTTAATAAAATGAAAAACCTTCTTTGTGACGATAATATAAACTTAAAGCTGAGACAAAGAATGGTCAAATGTTACGTATGGTCTGTCTTACTTTACGGCGTAGAGGCGTGGACTCTTAAAGTTAACATAATAAACCGCCTTGAAGCGTTTGAAATGTGGATCCACCGTAGAATGTTAAGAATATCTTGGACCGATATGATAACAAACACTGATGTACTACGTAGAGCCAATGCAAATAGAGAACTATTCACCACTGTTAAGCTCCGTAAAACATCATATTTTGGCCATGTAATGAGAGGTGACAAATACACCGTACTTCAGCTCGTCATGAAGGGGAAGATCGAGGGCCGCAGAGGGGTCGGCAGAAGACAGCTCTCCTGGCTTCGAAACATCCGACAATGGACCGGCGTCAGAACTGTGGGGGAGCTGTTTCGCGCCGCCCAGGACAGGGAAGCTTTCTCTCAGATGGTCGTCAACGTCGGGGGGACCCGGCAGGACACGTGAAGAAGAAGGTGGTAACCACCTTGGTGTATGGAAGTGGAACTTGGCAGAAGAAGGATACTAGTAAGATGAATGCTGTGGAGATGACTGCACTAAAGAAAATTTGTGGTCAGTATTTGAAAGAAAGCGGAACGAAACATGAGAAAGGAATGCACGATTGTTTTAAATAAGATGCTGTAATGAGCTTTAAGATGTTTAGACATGTAGAGATAATAAATGATGAAGAAGTGTCTAAACGATTACACAACTCGAAGTGCAAAGTGTGCGTTGAAAAGTCAAAACGAAAGAAACGTGGCTGGATCAAATTGACTAGATTTTGAAAGAATGTAAAGGGAGAAACTGAATAATAGAAGATTATCCATAACAATGAATAAGGATGCAGCGAAAGTTTGTGTCTAGGATTGATAAGTTTGGAGCTCTGTTCTCATTGCCTACCCCGTAAGGGACACGTCGTGAGGGTATGTACGTATATACCAAAATGTTCATGCTTTAACAATTAATTCCATATAAACCTTTAATCTGCATTTTTTGCCTAAATTTGACCTTTCATCACCATAAGTTATAAATTGTAAAAAAATTAAATAACGAGTATCTTGTTTATCAAAAAATATTCAGTATTTTTTAAAGTTTCGTTCAGTTTGCTGAAAGAAATTGTTATCTGACATTTGACGATGCAATGGAGAGTACTAAAAAAAACTTCTCATCATTTCTCTTCATATCTCGTTATATTATTTTAGAAATTATTTGACTCCTCCTCATACATTTCAGCGTTTCAGTATTTCAGGAGCGGTCTAAAAGCCGCTCGACCATGCGGAAAATTGCTGAAAGCAAAGAGAATTTATTCAATACAAAGCGACTACGTTCAGCTTCATTGCTTAATGCGCTCTTTATTTCAGAAAGTAGCTTCTTTAATGTGGAAATAATAAGAGAATATGGATTCATATTATTATTGCCAATTGGTTTTGGGAAATCCCATTTTCCGGGATCGCTGAATGGTGAAATATCAAAGAACCAATTGTCCTTTGTGATATTTATTTTTTTATTTGAGAACGCGTGCACAAGCTTTGTCCTTTTTTTGTTTCAGGCGAAATACGACATTTGAAAGAATTATTGATGAAAGGTGCAAGTTTGAATTATTTATTTTTCTATCGTATGGAATTCTTCATATCGGAATTAGTAATTAGGATATATGAAGTGTGTGTCCGGAATACGAATTTCTATTCAGCCTCAGAAATTGAGTTTTCAGGATAAAAATTGTTTGTTATTGCACATGTTAACAGCAATTATCGCACACTTACTCAGGTTTGGAACATTTCTACCTTACGAATTCTTTATTTATGATAGATTTATTTTAAGTAACGTTAGGAATCTAACCTGAAACCCTGCGATTTCTTTGATTTTCTTTTTTTTTCTTTTAAAATATCGTTCAATTAATTCAACTACAATTTCATTGGTTTTCCTCTCCCACGCCTTCCAATCAAATGTGTATTATATATATTTCTTATGTTAATATTTCTTCATTTATTTGTTCCATATTCCCAAACCATTTCAAAGTACTATCCATCGCATTACTTAACATATCAGCCTTAGGTTTACATTCGTCCCTAATCACTTCATGAAAAGAAAAAATAAAGATTATTTTCAGAAACAGATTAAAAACATATTCTTAAAAACAAGGAAAATAATAATATAAGGGTTTAGTCCCAATTTCCAGCATCAAGAAATGGACCACCACCAATCTAACCCTCCTCCCTCTCCATCTCCCATCCTCTCCATTGATATACCCCCACTCCCTGCAAGCGACACTGGATGATTGATGCAGGCGGGCGGAGCACAGGGCGATCTATCTTCTCCATTGCTATTAGAGGTTTGTATGACACGAAACAACCAGCGAGCATTTTTGGGTCAGTTTATAATACAACGTAGTATGCCCGGCATTTCAATGTAATATCACTTGAAATATGATATAATGTTATATTTTATTAGGATTTTCGTGCTATGAAGATAATATTTCATCGTAAGTCCTCTAGTATTGATTTTCTTTGTTTATATTGTTTAATCTATACTCGAGATAAACATGTTCTAATTTTCATTATCATACAACTTTAATATTTATTTTCTCAACAGGCTTATCCCAATTTCTTTGAAAAATACAAACAATGTAGAATAAGTGTATGTTTTAGTTAGTTAGATAAACCAAATAATGTTTAGAACAAATGCGAATATAAAAGTCAGAATTATATACTGTACATGGACAAAGAATATCAAGTAAAACGTCGCACTTTCAAATGAACCAGATGAAAGATGAAAGAAGACTATATATGATGAAAAGTGTAAGAATGAATCACAAACTCTGTGACCTATTTGATAAGAAGCCAATTTTATAGCTTGGAATAACGGATTCATTTCCCGTTATTCCAAGAATAACGGAAAATGAACCCGTTATTAAAAAAGTTTCAGTGAAAGTGTTTTTTACACGTTGCTATTTTTTTGGAAGAGGAATTATTGCATGCCAATAAACCAACCTGGTTGTCCTATAAAATACAAAATTATAAAAAGTGGTACGAAAAATGTGAGAAAAATAAAAGTGTGGATATTTGTTCACTTAATCTACTCCTGCAAGGAACATCGAGTTCATTTGTATGTACATATTTAAGTAATACAACAATCGGAATGAATATGTGCATTAAATTTTAATAAATATGCGAGTAAAATGTATTAAATTAAAAAAAAAGGTAAAAAGCTTTATTGTTCCACTTTATGGCCACAACACGTTTCTTCCTCCTTGCTCTTCCTCAAGCTGACTGGTCTTGATTGGTCATAAGAAAAATATTGAAGAATGATTGGTATCAATTTCCACCATATCCATATATCAGACCCTAGCATCGATCTAGTAAGAAACGTTAATATGTTTTGAGGCTTTCGCGGTTCTTCGTATCAGCTGTATCGGGTTTTTCAGAGTGTTGTAACGCGTGATTTGGGTTAGGATACTGACGTTTTGAAAAGCTACAGTTTTCTTATTCACGGCTTGTTTGTAGTCAGTTTCGCCATTAGTGGATGAGCGCCGGATACCACTTTAATAGAATCTCAACCGTAACATGGTTGATTGCACTTATTGCTTACTAGTATACTTTACACTCATGCACTCTTCCACTCACAGATCAAATACAATTCATTAGTTGGAATAATCTCCTCGTGTATTATTTTAATTAGGTTTCAAATAATCATTTCGTTCAGCTCCCGGAATTTTCTATTGGCACACATTAGTTGGATCTATATTTGGTATTTTCCTTATTTTAATTAACATTTAAATTGTATTTCGTCATTAAATGCTGGAACAATACATTTTTGTAACATAATCCACTGTATTATTTCAACGTTTCTAGCCTAGTCGGTAAAGCGTCAAACTGTTTAACCAACTATCATCCACCCTCACCGATATTAGAAACAAATTACCCCATCTAGTGTAATCTACACTCCAATATTTAAGACACCCTTTTTTTAAGAATTAGAAAAACTCAACCAAACTCTCTGCAGACTGAAGTAAGAATATGGTGACCAAAACGCAGTCAGAAGATTCGTCGTTTTACTGTATTTCACTATTGCTGTATAAAGTATTACTTGCTTGGTTTTTTGTCATGTGAAAATCTCTTTCGACGTCCCAGAAATGTGTTAAACATGAAAATTGTATGATATATTTAATTAACCTTTCCCCTCCTGTGCTACAAAAATCCGCCAGTTCCGGTGGTGTGTATTCAATACACATGTAAAAATGAGCGATTTAAAAGCGGAAAAATAAGAATATTCACAGCCAATCGCTTAAATTAATTAAATTTGTAGTCAAAAGTGATAATAATTAAAAACATGAAAAAAACATCTGCCGACGTTCACAAAATGGGCGAAGAAACCACCTCAAATGGATGCCCGAAAGTTACTGAAGCGAGAGAAGCGGGCGAACTGAGATTCCATTCTTGCGTTCCCATATACCGAAGTAGAGTGAGAGTGAGACGGAATAGCGTCGCTTCCTCACCCATAGTGGTTTTTTTAGAATGAATATACCTACGTCACACACTGGCACACGTTTGATTGTATTGGTGAATTTATTCCCGAGTTTCACAAAACGCTATATCTCTGATGTGGCCGATAAGTGCTAATTAATATTAATATTATTTTTTACGTTCAATGCGTAAATGTATTACGGAGGAATACCTAAAACCTGAACACAGTATCTATTATATTTATAGAAATATTAAAGTTTTTAGAAGCAATGTGTACTAGTAACACATCGCAAAAACATTCTTTTTAACTGGATTTCAGCGGAAATCGAGTCCCTAGCCCCCTAATAGTAAGACAGGCTTACCAACCAGGATACATAGACTTGATCAAATGAAGTGGGAAAGATTTTATGTGAATTGTAGAAGTAAAAAAAATTGTCTTTAATTTATAAGATTATTTGCCTTGGTGAAATAAAACCACAATCCTTAAACGTCACAAATTCAGAAAAGTCTATCGGGACCGAAGTCGTTTTCAATCAATTAGATTTATAAAAAGTTTGAAAAGTATATTGATATAATTTTTTTGCTATGTCAATTTACGAGTATGTGGAAAGTGATTAAGCTGATATGGTTCAATATTTAAACTAAAGTACAGTAAAAGTATGTAACAATATGAACCATTGAACCATAAATTTAATTATGGTGCCACAATACCATTCCAAAGTACATTTCTATCACAAAATATGTGTTACATGGATCATAGCACTCAAATGTTTCAGAAACACTTTTCTTGCAAAAAAAATTTAAAATACCAATTTGCTGAATCAGGGTGGGAGTTATTTAAGAGTTCTGAGAAATAATAAAATATCTTTGTTTATTTTCGAGGGGGAAAGAATCAAATATAACAAGGGCAATAAACTTGATTTAGAAATAAAACTCGCAGTAATACGAGTATGTACGCAAAACCTTTTTAAATTAGAGGACATTGACTTTTAACTAAATGTATTATTTTTCTCAATATGACGATAAATTAAAAATGTATTATTTTTCTCCACTGAAACAATGCACGATACTGTTTTTTTTCATTTTCAATGTAATTTTGAAATGCCTTGTCGTGTAATTGGCCTTCATGGCCTAGGCCAACTGACCAAACCACATGTTCCCCCCCGGGCCGGGGTTTTAAGGTTTCAATCATTGAAAATGCTTCAAGAAAGAGTCTTATTATGGTAAAGAGTTTTAAAGTATTCTGAATGTTACCTATTCTGATTGTTACCTATTTTGATGGTTACCTTTTCTGATTGTTGCCTATTCTGATCGTTACTTATTCTGATTCTTACCTATTCTAATTCTTACCTATTCTGATTGTTACCTATTCTGATTCTTACCTTTTCTGATTGTTGCCTATTCTGATCGTTACTTATTCTGATTCTTACCTATTCTGATTCTTACCTATTCTGATTGTTGCCTATTCTGATTGTTGCCTATTCTGATTGTTACCTATTCTGATTGTTGCCTATTCTGATCATTACTATTCTGATTCTTACCTATTCTGATTCTTACCTATTCTGATTCTTACTTATTCTGATTCTTACCTATTCTGATTCTTACCTATTCTGATTCTTACCTATTCTGATTGTTACCTATTCTGATTGTTACCTATTCTGATTCTTACCTATTCTGATTCTTACCTATTCTGATTCTTACCTATTCTGATTGTTAGATATTCTGCTTGTTTCATATTTGCAAGTGCATCTATGCATACATTTTAAAATCATTTAAGTGTTGATATACACCCATTTTCAAACAATTTAAATGTTTTGGTAGCTATTCTTACTTCTACCATAGACATTTAATTTGTGTCTAACATATCTGCTACATTTTCCATATAATTTGTGTAATGTCTTTATTTTGTTTAAAATAAAGATTCATGATTAAATCCTATAAAACCATCTTTAATACTTTATTTCCTTTATATATTATATAAATGAAACTCACAAAATAATGGCACCGTTTGCTTTCAACTAACTAATTTAATAGCATAACTCGTCTCACAATTAACCAAAGTCGTAGGAATATTTCAGCTCAGTGACACGTTCAACCTTTTGGTATTAAGAAAGGGGCTATTTGGCAGCCAATAGCACGGGTGTCGCTGTTACGAGGAAACCATGAAAGCGAAGAGGTTTCGCAGTCTTGGCTTGTATTCAGTACTGAGTCGTCAATGAAGACGGCTCTTTTGTTCCAGCTCCCGCTAATTGCCAGTCATTCAGTCAGCCTCACCTCTCGCCTGATGCCCTCGCATTATTCTGTTCTCCCTTTATATTCTGCTCGCCTGAGACTCTCTCGATATAATAACGAGACGTGGAATTAATACGATGAGATTAATTTCCTGTCTCAGCCGTAAATTTAATGGAAAAACCAGATTTTTATTTAAATTAACAATGATAAATGATGGAACAATGTCTTTTTATACATTTTTTTCATGGTGTATTTGAATTTGCTTGATTTTTTATTCATTTTAATCTCAATTTTAGCTTGTGGTACGATAAATCTAAAAGTTAGATAATGTTATTCTTTATTAAGATATCAAACTCCATTTTCTAATATATTTTATAAAAAATATTGTACTAAAAAATACAAAACGATTCTTTAACAACAAACGAAACTATTGAACCGTGCCGGTCTCAGAGGTTTTTTTTTTCTGAAATGTTATTTAAAAACACTGCTTGTATTTATTACTACTATTATTTACTACTTATTACTTCTAAAAATGCATCACATAAAGACCACATTAGCCACAACAATGCCATCCCGACACATCGACAGATAGTTAAATGTCAAAATTATGAAATCTTCACTCACGACAATTATTAATTCAACACTGCATCATGACACAAATGAAAGGAAATATTTTTAATAACAAGAATAATTAAATTTTGACACCTCGTGTCTCATTACATTTATAAAAGTAAAAAAATATGACATGTGACATCTGTTATTACAAATTTCAAAAATCTGAATTGTTATCAGTATTGTGTTATTTGGGAGACATGTTTTTTTTTTTTCACACAATGCACATATTTTTTCATTCAGCACAAAGAGAGTTTCGGATAAATCTGGGTGGTTATTATAATTCTCGTTTTATCTTTGACCACGAGACGATTATAAAGCACGAGAAATTAAGAAAGAGTATGGAAGAAAAAGTGATAATTATAAGTGATGGATTAAGTAATGAAGAAGAACAAATAAGTATAAAAATATACTGGTGGGCATAGCAAAAGATGCTTGTGGCATAATAAAAGTTAGACGCAAAATACGAATACGTGATGGAACAAAAGAGGTTGAAAACTGCGTGAAAGAATAAAAATAGTACATAAATGTTGAAGTTATGAAAAGGAAGAGACAGTGCAAAAAACGGAATATAAAGATTTGTTGAGGAAAAGAAGAAAAACTTCAAATCATATATAAAATAATTGAAGGACTTTGTCTGAAGAAGAATAGGTTCGTTCGAGATGGAATTAATATTTTGAAGAATTGTACGAGGGTTATGATACTAGAAGAAATAACACTAAAAATGGCGCACTTTTGGAAAACCTGAATGAAATTACTCTACTAGTACATGAAGTTCGAAAGGCTGTAGAAGACATGAAAAAAAAACATCAGGTCGCGATGAAGTGAGCACAGAACTAATAGTGTATGAACGAATGATGGAGAAAACGAATGATGGAGTGAACGAATGATGGAGTGAACGAATGGTGGAGTGAACGAATGGTGGAGTGAACGAATGATGGAGTGACCGAATTATGGAGTGCTCGAATGATGGAGTGAACGAATGATGGAGTGAACGAGTGATTGAGTGAACGAATGATGGAGTGAACGAGTGATGGAGGGAACGAATGATGGAGTGAACGAGTGATTGAGTGAACGAGTGATTGAATGAACGAGTGATTGAGTGAAGGAATGATGGAGTGAACGAATGATGGAGTGAACGAATCATGGAGTGAACGAATGATGGAGTGAACGAATTATAAAGTGGGTGAGACAGATTTTTAACAAATGTTAAGAATCTGACTACACACCGAAAGACTGGAGGAGTGCATTGATTGTTCCGTTATATGAGTATAAATCTTAGGATCCAAAAATGAAGTAAAGTGACCGAACCATTAGTTGACTGAGTTTTGTAACTAAACTGTATGGAAATATTCTGATTGAAAGAGTGAAAAAATATGGGAAATAAAATATGAGTTGCTCAAGGTGTCTTTTTTAATGCAAGAGTATGCGTGGATTAGATTTTCTCTTTGTGTATGCTTGTTAAAAAATGTATTACAAAAAAATTAGAATATAATGTGCGTTTTTGGACATGGAAACAAACATATGACCACGGGATAAACCTGCAAAATAGTCTGGAAAGGTGGAGAAGAATCTTGGAGGACAATGGATTGAGACTGAGCAGAAAGAAAACAGAGTATCTGTACCTACCATTCCAGAACACAAATTCTGTCACTCCCGTAATGCAAATGGATGGAGAAACATTAACAAATTGTGACTCCTTTAAGTATCTTGGGTCACTCATCCATAGCGATGGAGGATGTGCAGCAGATGTAACACATAGAATAAGTGTGGGATGGATGAAGTTTAGATCAATGACGGGAGTTCTATGTGATCCGAAAATGGCAGTAAAGTTAAAAGGAAAAGTATACCAAACGACTTTCAGACCCGCACTCCTCTATGGCTCCAATTGCTGGACGATGTATAACTATTACTCCAAGCAACTAGAAACTGCTGAAATGCGCATGCTAAGATGGTTAGTTGGTGTGTCCCTAAGAGACAAAATAAAAAGCTCACGCATTCGTGGAAGCCTAGGTGTTACAGACATCAACAGTAAGATGGAGGAGAGGCGATTGAGATGGTATGGGCACGTTGGACGCAGAGCACCCGATCACATTGTGAACCAGGCAATCTACATGGATCTTCCTCAAATAACAACCAGAGGAAGACCAAATAATTCATGGGTGGTGCAAAAATATAACCTGATGCAGAGGCACGGTCTCAGGAACGTAGTCCGGGACAGAAGATCATACAATCTGAGGACGAGAAGAGCTGACCCCAACAATCTTCGGAGGCAGTGAGTTGGGATGAAGCCAGGGAGAAAAAGATATGACCCCGTGTTAAGATATAAGATTTCGGAAATATATGCCAAGAAAATGGCAAAAAAATGTCGAATGAGAATGTATTCATGTAAAATGCGTACTTTGAGACGAATAAACGAAGATATAATAAATGGGATGATACTGAATGAAGTGATTTGGGATGAATGTGAACTTTAGGCTGATGTATTAAGTAAGAAAAAGAAGAGCACGCTGCGAGATGCTTTGGGCATGTGCGACGAATAAATAGAGAAGTACAGAAATAACAGATATATAGAAGGAATGTGAGAGGAAGGAGGATCA